>ML788546.1:418908-435895 GCA_009831015.1 Picea engelmannii | reverse complement strand
AAGATCACCTTCGCACTCCTTAAATCTCTCCCTCATGTCAAACATTGGTGGGAAACTTACTGGGAGCAAAGTTCCACAGAGGAGTCTGGAATATATGGGGCCGATCCCACTTGGGATTTTTTTGTGGATGTGGTAAAGGAACAATATTACCCTATTGGCAACTATGAGGACCAGTGCGTGAGATGGACCACACTGCGGCAAGAGAGGGGCCAACCAGTTCCAGAGTTCACCAATACCTTCCATACCTTGTGCACCAAGCTGGGTATTAAAGACTCCGAGCGACATTTGGTTTTGAAACACTGTGGGGCTCTACACAGATAGATCCAGATTGAAATGGATTTTCTGGACATCTCATCACTCGGTGCTGCTTATCGATATGTTGTTAAAATTGAGCAGAAATTTAAGCACCGGAACAAACGGGAGTTTGGGTTTGCGAATCTGCAACAACCAAAGTATGACAAAGACGGCCCTAACAAACAGTTTCTCGAAAACCAGTCCAACACACAGGAAAAGAAGGGTCACAGGAAGACAAAGAAGGACACCAGAAAATGGTGCGAGTTCCACAAAAGCCCCTGGAACAACACCGATGAATGTCGCTCAAAACAGTCATTAGTGGATGAGATCAAACAGAAAGAGATGAACCCTGATTCAGAAAATGATTCTGAAAATAATGGTAAAGGAAAGATCATTGACGCAGACCCCACTTTTATTGTCACTACCGCAACAATTCAACTAGAAGAACCAACAGATCTTGAAGAGGGGGAGTGCCTTTTTCATTCACAGATGTGGGTGAAGGGGACCTAGCTGCATTTTATTGTTGATAGTGGAAGCCAGAAGAACCTCATCTCAGCTGAGTTCGTCAAACAGTTGGGATTATCGACAACACCACACCCGTAGCCATACAACATTGGGTGGCTTCGCCAAGGACAAGATCTCTGTGTCAGCCAACAGTGTCGATTATCATATGGCATCCAACCCTTCAAGGATGAGGTATTATGTGATGTTGCCCCACTTGATGTCTGTGATGTGCTCTTGGGCCAACCATATATGTGGAGATGCCATGTTGTTTATGAGTCTCGACCCCGTAGTGTCATTGTTACTTTGGGGGGTCATCTCTACAGAATACCAGAGGTAGTTCTGACTACTGTTCCACCTAAAAAGTGTCGCAAGGTAGTATCTCATACTGCAAAATTCATCTTCTTCACAATCTGTTCAAAAGGAGAACAAAAGGACACTGCAACCACTACAACCTTGCCCCAAGCACCTTCTATCCAACATAAGAAGGTCGACAAGGTTGCAACAAAGTGCAAAGATTCCTTCTGCACACCGTCCTCTCATGTATCTCAACTTGTTGAACAACCTCAACCTCAACAGGTTCGTGATAGACTTCCACAAACTGGGCAGCGCGACGTCTCCAGCAAGACAAACAACTCACCAAGATGCAGATTCAACAAACACTTTTCCTTATCCCCGGGGAACTCAATGTAATGGAGACAATTGCTTCCTAAGGAGTGAGGATTGATCCAGGTGGATATCGATGGCCACCCACCTTTTCCAACTAGCTCAAAACAACTTTCTGACAATTTTGGCAATTTACTATTTTTAGCAGGTTTTAACTTTCGGGGCCATTTTGAGGGCCTAAATGAATGTTTTTCGATATTGAGGTTCTCAATGATATCTAAAGGAATGATTGATCCCCCAAAATGAATCTCCTCGATGATACCTTTCCAACGAGCTATCATACGCCTAAAATGGAGATCGTATGCAAAAGTTATGACCCCAGGAAGTTGATGTACTAACTTACCCAAACAGAGCCCACATGAATTTTGGTGCTTCATCTCCTAGGGTTAGGCTTTTGGATGTCTAGGACTTTTGGAATTCCCATTTATTGTAACAAGGCCTTTAGAGCCTCATTGTAATCATCTTCTTGCGAATGCGAGTAACCGTCACATCTCTTCTCAGAGATAAGCTGCCACCATTCTAGCGAGTCTTTCACTCTGTATTTTTTACAGAGTCTGTACATTTCTTTGATTAATAGAAATCATGTATTATTGAATATCTTTGTTTATGGTTGCATCTCTGATACATTTCTGTTATATTATTGAAAATCTGCAATATCTCTGTGCATTTCTTTATTATATCTCCACTCTCATTTCATGCCGAAAATAATCTGGATCATTCATACCTGGGATCATAATCCCTATGACATTCCATGAAAAAATAGGGAGATTTATTCAAATAATAATAGATTGGCCAAAGTTCTTAAATTATTAGACATCGTCAAGGAAAGTGTCCCCCTCTTAGGTGATTTTGTCACCATCCTTAAAACACTTTACTCATGGGGATGGGCTCATAGTACTATCAAGCATGTCCAAAACTATAGGATATGAATCCCCCTTGCGCTTGTTAGATTTAACTGACCATCCCTCATCCACCTCTATATTTTGAATAGGATCACTACCACTAATTGTAGCTATCTACATGATATGGACTAGTGGATCAACTAGAGGAACTATAGAAACTCCATAGTTACTAGGAGATGATTATTTTATCAAACCTCTAGTTCCTTTAGAAGTCTCTTGAATCACTACTCTTCCCTCCCTTCTACCAGATCCAAGGCTTGATAGAGCGATCGGTCCTCTCACAGGGGACTTAGAGGTTCTCTCCTTCGAAACATAGGGTGAGCCAATTGAGTAACCCACTAGACCTATTGGGGCCATTGATGTTGAATCACTTGCATTGCCTGAAGATGGGGGAGCCTCTAGAGGGGGATTCCAATGGAGACAATCTTGGATGAGATGATCCTGTGCTTTGAAGGAAAAACAAGCATTCAAAAAATTCATATAATGAATTTTTTGTTGTCGAAATACAACCACAATCATCATAGAAATAAAAGGTGGTAGTTTCTTCTTCAAATCAACCTCCACACAGACTCTTAGAGTATGTCGGAAATAATTACAATTTTCATTTGGGATAAAAAACATTCTAAACCTATTAGCAAACATATCTACAAAAGGCCTCAAAAAGGAAAGAACTGTAGGAAACTCAAGAGACAATGGATAGTTGGTTTGACCACGATCCTTTTGGTTAAAATTGATTTTCTAGGATTGCATATAAGCTAGGAAATCCACAATATGCCATGTACCATATTTCAAACCTTGTCGAGCTGCTAATTTAGTGTTGAACAAAATACAGACATACTTATAACCCAAATCCCATTATGAATCCAAAGAAACTCCTTTCACCTCCCAATTCAATAAACACCATTTATTGAAATCCTCCTCATTCAACATGCAGTGAAGGAAAGACAGTATTACCCCACGACGCTCTAGATTCTAGTGTCCCTTTACATACTCTTTGTTACTAGATAAAATAAATTGAAATCTCGTTCACCCAAACCCACATTGGTATGAGTGGTAGGGATCTGAACCTTTTCAGAGGTTGGGGCAAAAGAAGTGGGTTGATTCTCAAGATGGACCTCACTAAGTTTGATCAACAACTTCCCATCAATTCTAATAGTGTCCAACTAAGCATCAATAATTTTCACCTTTGGCTGTAGATTTGGAGAAATAACAACCAAGGCACACACATCTTTTTGGGGGATAGGATTATCCTCCATCATCTATGCTTTTGGGTCATTCCCTACACTTTCAACAAGATAGGATTGAGTATTAGTTAAGATTGAAGGTTTGAAATGAGGCAATGATGGCCATTATGTTGCATTACTAACTTGTGGAACATAATCGAAGAAAATTTTTCATTAGGAGACAAGAGAATGTTGCAGGAACCTTCCAATCATGATAATCGACCAATACATACTCCCAAGGAGAATGTTCCCTTGATCAATTTAATTTAGCATACTCCTTGTTGAAATGAGTAGTAGAGAGGCCTTTGGAGGAAGATTGAGCCCTCAATCCATGTCTATTGTGGTCGGTCATAGACACACAACACCCATGCACAAAAAACCTCAAGTGCACATACTAAATAGACTTTTCTTGTCTCATCTCAACCCTGTAAAGAATTCCAGTGGTATCCTCTTCAATGGTATCCAACAACAAGGTTCATTTCAGCTCCAAAAAATAGGTTCTTAACCTAGAAACAGATGTGGCCAACAACTTCTCTTGTTGGACTACAACTACAAAATCTTTTTCAAGATACAATTTTTCTTTGTCTAGGGTTTATTGTGGGATGGACTGGTGATTTACAATATGATTCAGTGTTTCGACGACTCAAATGGGCTTTAGGAAGCGGCTTGGCTTGACTCTACTGCTACATGTGGTGACTAGGGTGAACCATAGCTAGAATGAATACCTTCAGACTTCATTCTGCCCAGTTTCTTAATTGTTACTTTTGTTGTATGTCATGTTTTGTTCCTTTCCCTTCTCCCTTTTTTAGTTTGGTAAGTGCTCAATTCCTTGCTTTCTTTTTCCTCTTGGTTCCCTAGCAAGGGTATTAAGTATTTTATTCAAGCTATAGTTGATCTTGTTGGTAAAGGTGCTTCCCTTTGGGAACCCCTTCTTATAGGGCCCTGGTCTTCATACTTTATCTTGATTAGATAGGAGACTATTATACCCATAAACAAAGTTACCAACATGATGAGAACCATCCAAAGTTCTCATTTTTTTAGAGGTCATATTTAGTGTTTGTTTTACCCCATTTCAAAAAGTGGTGCTATTAATAGCACCCTTTTTTGGAGGGGTGGTTAAAAAATGTGACTTGTTTGAAATTGCGGCCTTGATGACTGATACGATTGCAAAAAATTGACCCTCAAATCGAAAAGTGATGCTTTTAGTAGTACCAAATTTATTTTTTGAGTTAAAATTAAGACTTAATTGAAATTGTAGCATTTCTAACTAATACATATGCAAATAAAAATGTTAAAATCAGCTCCTACATCAAAAACTTTAAAATTTATTTATTAATTATGTTTTTATTTTTTATTTTTATAATTTACATTTAAAAATAAAATTAAAAAACTTCGTAAACAAGTTTAAAAATGCAAAGATAAATTAACACTTAAAAAAATTTGCATAATGCAATTTTTTTTTTAAAGAAAAGAAATAAAAATAAAAAACAACATAACTTTTAAAAAATAAATACATTTGCTTTAAGTTAAAAAAAAGGACATAAAAATTAAAAGAAAAAATTTTGAAAAAAACTTAAAAAAACTAAATTAGAAAGAAAACACAAACCTAATAATACAAATAAAAAAAATTCCAAAAAACCAAATAAAATAGAATTTAATTTAATTTAAATAAAAAATATAAATTTAAATAAAAAAGAATAAAACAATTTAAAATAACTATAAAAAAAATTAAAAAAACAAATGAAAATAGACACAAATGAGGGGAAATCAATTCCCAAAATCACTTCCCCCGTCACCCCCTCCACTTTCCCAACCTGACCCAGTCCCTCCCTCCCGGTCTCCCTCCGTCCCTCCTACACCACTCTTGTCCCCTGGCGTGTCCCCACTCCTCCCCGCTCCATCGCAGCCCAAGACCTCACACCACCCACATGCATTATCTACAAGCAGAGGGTTTACCTGACACTATCCAATATGAGGGTTAGGGTTGTGGTGGAGTAGGGGAGGAATAGGAACAAGATGAGGGAGGGGAATAATTTCGAGAATAACCCTTTGCTTTAAAAAAAAAAAAAAAATCTTGTGCGTTTCCTTCATTTATCTTTTTAATTCATTTGTTTTGTTTTTTTTTTTAATTTGGTGTTTCTTTGTAAGGATTAAAAACATTTTTTTTTTTAAGTTTTATGTCTATTTTTATTTTTTTTAATTGCATTTTTTTTTAAAAGTTTAAGTTGTTTTTTCATTTCATTTTTAAAATTTGCGTTATACAATTTTTTTTTTGAAAGTGTTAATTTTTCTTTTTCTTTTTTAAACTTGTTTATGAAGTTTTTTTTTGTCATTTTTAAATGTAAATTAAAAAGAATAAAAAAATTAATTAATAAATTAATTTTCAAGTTTTTGATTTAAGATTTGATTTTAACATTTTTATTTGTGTTGATATTAGTTGGGAAGACCACGATTTTAATTAAGTCTTAATTTTAACTTGAAAAATAAATTTGGTGTTACTGGAAGCATCATTTTTTTATTAAGGATTAATTTTCCGCAATGGTCTCAGTCATCAAGGCCATGATTTCAAACAAGTCATGATTTTAACCACCACCCCCAATAAAAGGTGTTACCAGTTGCACCGCTTTTTGAAATGGGGGTTGATTTTGGTGTTTTTGACCCAAACATATGGATGTTTTGGGTGAGAGTTCTCCTTTGGAGGTCACAGTTCTTGTTAAGTCGATAACTATATTCTTAGGGTTCTAGTCTCTTAGCCCTAATCCTTTAATACAAGATAGACCAATTCTAAGAGGGGCATTCTTGTTGACCCCATAAGCCTTTATGAGAATAAGGCAATTGTCTTCTCCCAACAACCAACCATAAAACCCTAAAATTCAAAATATTTTATTTTTGTTTTGTTTAGAAAGAAATCTAATGGTAAAAATCAAAGAAAAATCATAATTTTGATTTCTTTCCTAGTCTAGTACAAAATTCAAGGTTTATTTTATCTTCCTAGACTAATTTATTAAGGGTTTGTGCTTAATTTTTTATCACTAACCCTAAAAAGAAAAAAAAAATGACACTACAATATTATGCTTCAAGGTTTCATCTAAATTGTTGTGGACTAATTTTAAGGCTTTCTAAAATATGGAAAATACATAACAACAATAAAAATTAAGTCTAGAGAATCCCTAAAACTAGGGTTTGGTGCTTAGAGGTTCATTTCTCATACCTAGGTTCTACTTCATTGCTCGATCATTTCTACAAGTTTATCTTACATTTCTAGTGGTGAAATTCATCTCTACATTGCTTGTAATTGAATATCATTTGTTTAGAGATCATTTTGGTGATTTCTAGTGCTAACTCTCATACCTAGCTTCTACTTCATTGCTAGAACATTTCTACAAGTTTATCTTACATTTCTAGTGGTGAAATTGATCTCTACATTGCTTGTAATTGAATATCATTTGTTTAGAGATCATTTTGGTGATTTCTAGTGCGAACATTGAATAATCATATGGAATTCACTTTCTATTTTTCAAGTTCTTGTTTATTATATTGTTATATGTCTTGTGAACTTGATTGTATCCTCTCTTGGGTTGTTATTATGTTGGAGATCTCTATCCCCAACTATATCATCCAAGACATCTTGCTCAGAAGTGGAAAATATCTCTCTTGGATGGTTTACTCTTCACTCTAAATTTGAAATTCTACATTATTTTATGATACAAATATATTTGGAAGTGTTGGACAACCTCAATCTTGTCCTTATCTTAGCATATGATTTATTGGAACTCAAATCACACATTGCACCATCAATTTATGCTAACAAATTTCACTCATTGTGCTCTAAAGTATATTAAAGTGGTTTATGTTCAATTACCCTCTTGAATTTTCATTTGTTAGAGTGATAATCATAGAAATACAACTATGAAGTTGTCTTTATTGCTCATCTTTTACAGAAGATTTGACACTAGCTCCTAGTCCTCTTACTTAGGTCGATAATTGGTGGTTTATTCTATTCGATCTTAACTTATTATCTCAGAAAAATTTAATCACTTATTGGGATCCTTGTGCTTTATATTATTATGGTTTATTTAGAGTAAATCATAAGCTTGCACGGTCATAATTCACTAAAAAGGTTTACTTTAAATCTATAATTGAAAGTTAGGGATACCCCCTTGACCTTTGGGAATTGGCCAAAAGTAAAAAAGATATTGTACTTTGGTGATAAGGATGCAATTCTCATCTTGTTTCCCATGTTAAAAACTAATATTATAATTTATACTAAGGTGCTATTTTAGATGATAACAAAACCCAAATGGTGGTGAAAACACATTTGGAGAACAAAATCTCCTCACAAGTCGAGAATATTTTTTTGACTAGCAATAGAAAACAAAGCCATTACTTGGTAGGTTATCTTAAAGAAGCCATGGTAGGTACCAAAATTTTGTTTCTTTTAAGAAATATATATATATATATATATATATATATATATATATATATATATTNAAATATATATATATATATATATATATATATATATATATATATATATATTACGATTCCATTTCTCCAAAGTGCTATTTAAAGTGAAATCATTAATACGTGGGATGTGGGATAGATTCACTAGAAATTGCATTGAAAAATTGTTACAATGACTCATTGATGGTAGCTCATAAAATCGTTCCTCTAACTATGTGCTTAGCCATATGGCTTACCAACAATGAAATGACAATCTAAGATCAAAGTTTCAACTAGTTCAAGTTTTCTACAAAATTCAATATGTCTATGAAGAGATAAAATTTCATATGAAGGCCACAACCTTTAAGGTAAGTGGTTACTTTGATAAGTCACTACTTTAGGGTTTTTTAATAGAGCATCAAATAAAAACCGAGGTCTTAGTAGTGTAGGTCGATTACTTCATTCTCAAATAATCATTGGATTGAGTTTAAATTTGGATTAGGTAGGGGTAGTGACCACAAGATCAAGCTTATGGTCATAACATCTTGATTGGATTAGCTTTATCCCCAGTCACGAGGTTATTTAAGTGATGGAATTGAAGCTTATATCTATCAAAGAGAAGGGAGATTATAGAGTTGAAAATATATGGCTCAAATTGGAAAGTAACACAACACATTTGCAGATTTTTTTTCTTTTTAATGCCAATATGTTTTGTTTTCAAATAAATGAATGGCACAAGAGAGAAAATGTTTTTTTTCTTTTTAATGCCAATATGTTTTCAAATAAATGAATGGCACAACATAGAAAATGTCAAAATAGGTAGAAGAAAGTCGGGTTGGAAAAACTGACGTGACTAAGTATAGTGAAGGTGTAGATTTATCCCTACCTCATTAAAAAAAAATTGCATAGCATATTCATTTGACTAGTTGTTAGCATTATCATTGTTATAACACAAAATGACATGCTCAAAATTTAAAGTTCCGTTGAAAACGTAAGTTGGATGATGTGTTACCTCGAAAGCCTATGATTCTATTGGATAAACTTATCTAAGTTTTCCCACTTCCATTTTCTTGATTTTAGATTCAGAAATATTATTTGAAAACTAGATATCTCATTTGTACATAATTTTTCTTTTTTAGGGTGATAGATCTTTTCAAGATTAATCTTGTTATCCTTTAGATTAAGAGGTTTTTGTGGAGATTACCCCTATTCTTTGGGGAATATTTAAAAAGCTTGGGGAATACTTAAAAGAGTGATCTATAAAATTTTATGAATGTTTCACTGGAGTATTTCATCACAACAAATCTAATAAAATAATGAAATCTTTACTATTAAAGTTATTTTTTCTTTTAGATTTTATTTAGTAACTGATTTTATGTTTATGCATGAAATAGATAAAATGCATAAAATATAGAATAGTTAAATACAATCACACCATCCATAAATAAACACAATATATGATCTGGAAAACCCAATACGGTAGAAAACCTATCCACAAGGTGAGGTTTCTCTGCTCTCTTTTCTCTGGTATAGAAATGATACAAGTACAATGAAAGAGACACTCTTTGCAGAGTTTACCTTGACTTATGGAATGTATGTCTGCTACATAATCTCTCCTCCTCTATTATTCTCACATAATAACACTCTCATATGTTTTGCTCAACTATGGAACAAGATACAATACAAAAGAATGGAACCCTTTCTCCTCCCAGTGGCCAAGTATTTAACATAGCCCGATAGCCATCTAAGGGTAGGTTTTTGACTTCCTCAATCCTCAATTGTGATAAGGTTTTGGAAATTCTATAATTGTATTGAAATTACATACGTGAATAGTCCCATATGCATGAGTGATGGGGTATGATGTGGCATCCTCTCACACCATGGTGGTCAACAGAGTAGGTCAACTTGCGGGAGGCATAACTTTTGCATATGAACTTTGATTGATGCACGGTCTACACCGTTGGAAAGGTATCAGAGTGTAGACCACCATCAAGGGGGTGTGTGTAATTTTTAGACACTAGAACCCCAAAAAATGTCATTTAATTCCTCAAAATGGCTCTGCAAGGTTCCAAACCCCAATTTTCCAAACTGGGACCTGCCACTAAAATGACCTTGCAAGTTGATTGCTCCAATTTTTTCCACTTTGAAAGCATCAAGATAGATGAAAAATAATATAATGATCCATTCTGGATCATACCTTCCCATTTATGGATGCTTTTGGTTCCCAAAATCTGTACTGAATGAGGTGAGGAAATTTTTCCTCTACCTTCTCCTTGGAGTACCACTTTCCTTTTCCTGGAAGTTTTCCTTTCAACCCAATATGTCAAAGCTTATGTTTCCCTTGCCTTGTAGTTCTGGAATTCTTTTGCAAAACTGTGTCATCTGCTAACTCTACCTGAGCATATGTTGTTAATTACTCTATGGAAGGTAGGACCCGCTCCTCCTCCTCATCCAACATGGAAGACTCATAGAGTTTGAGATTCTCCACATTCACTACTAAGTAAATGTGCATTTTGGGAAGGTAGGTTGGACAGAGAACAACAAGAAGAGATGAGGAACAAAGAAAAGGTGCAGGATCAAGAATATAAAGAAGATCAAGAAATAAGAGAGAGAAAAGAGGAGAAGAAAAGGAACAAGATCCCACAAAATCTAGGAAAACCAGCCAAGCATGAGTTGTATCCAACTCATAATGAGTTGTCACCATCCGAGTAGGAGTGGGATCCAATTCATTATGAACTGGCAAGAAAACATAAGAAAAAGGGACCTAAAGATGTAAAAGAAAAGTGAAGTTCAAAAGAAACAACATCGAGAGAAGGAGAGAAAAAGAAGTGATAGGAGCGACTGTAGCAGAGACTGAAGCGGAAGAGAAGCGACATAAGAGGAAGCAAAGAGAAATTCTGAGTAGTAGTTGTAGCTATAGGATGTTTTGTATGTAAAGAATCAATGAATGTAAGCATAGGATTGTATATTGAACATCTATTGTAGCATAGAGCGCAAGCATAATGCCTTAACTATAATAAAGAAGCAAATATTTTGTGGACGTAGCCAAGGAGGGGGTGAACCACGGTAACTTTGTGTCGAATTATGTTTTCAAATGGTTATTGATTCTTGTATTGTGTTAATTCATGTATGTATGGTGTTATTTCCTATCTTTACTATGGATCGATGTTATCTTTACTGATACTATTGATATATTCATGCATAGTAACCTTAATTGTATGTTTAACTACTAGATGATAAGAATAGAGACCGATGTGCATAAACAATTAAGTAACAAGGGCAGGTTAACTAGGAACTAGTGCATGAAAGGATCTTGTAGGTATGACAATGCAGCCTCCCTTCTTTCCCTCACCACTGCAAAATCTTGGTTCATGCAGTCCTCAGAAAGATACCTTGAGTGAGACTTCGCTTGCTCGCAAGTGATGCCGAAAGGGCCAGTATCTACAGGGTTTTGTTGTAATAATTACCTTGAACCCAGGGTCCTTAACCTATCCATGTGCACGTGCCAACAAATGGTTCTTTTGTTGGGGCTTGTATGTTGAAAGTGAGGGAATCTTTTAGAGACCGATGAGGAAGGAGATAACTGAATGGTTGGAGAAAAAAGAACAAGAATTTGCTCAGAAGGAAAACAAAAATCCATGCTTAAAGAATAAAAAATGGCTACAAAGGTATGTGTACACAGAATTGCATGAGGTCTTTTTTGGTGAATTTCCTAATATTTTAGCAGAATGGTTGGAAAGATTTGTGGAAAATACTGGAAGACATAGACCAGCTACACCAAAGAAACGGACTCTTGAACTAGTGATATGAGTGGATGCAGTATATAATAGGGTGTCCCGTGCAGTGGAATTTTAGTTGGATAGTATATTAGGAGGCTACGTAAAAAAAAATTCCATAGACTGTACCTAGGATTATAGTGTTGCAGAAAGAGACTTGTTTAAAGGTCCACGAGGAAGATTCATAAAGTCGTTAGATACCTAGATAAAAATGCTACTATGCAATAAATAAGTGATGAAAATGGATTTAGATATCTAAAGAACTTCACACACACAAAGGGACTGGGGTTTGTTGACCAAGAGATGATCTGAGGGTAGGAAAATGGAAAAAGGAAAGGGAGACTGGGAATGCAAGAGAAAGAAGAAGGGATATTAGAATGCGAAGATGAATTTCAAGTCTTGCATAGTGGGAGAAGGTACAATAAGTTGAGAACTATGGCTGAAGAGAGATATCAGTGCAATAAGTACTTGGAACATCGCACATACATCCATATCATATAAGTACAACAAGCATAGGGAGAAGATGAAGATATCCATTTCACTCCAGTCATAGAAGAACCTGTAAGTCTTGTTCGAGCCAAGTCCTGGTTCAAAATAACAACCTCTAGTGTGTCACTTGAATCTGAGACAAGGTTCAAAGATATTTCTATAGCACTTGTAGTCATTAAAGGAAGTCAAAGAAGTAGTAGCCAGAGCAATGGTAGAAATACAAGTAGTCGGACTCAACCAACATCACCATGAAGGGGTCCTACACCCAGTAACATGGAAGGATTAGATAATACACTAAGATTACCAAAGTTCAAAGGAATTGGATATGAGGATCCAGAACAACATTTGTTCGTATGTGAAACCATCTGGACTACAAAGAACATCCACGATGATGGCTCAAAGACTGTGCAACTAGCAACAACTTTTAGAGTATGTGCACTAGTCTGGTACATGAAGCTCCAAAGTACTACACCATTGGGTCAAACAAAGAAATTATTAGAGATATTAGCTGAGATAAGGGACAAAGGACCCAAACTCATAGTGGTTACACGCGGAGGAATTAAAATAGGGACAGATGCAACCAATAAAGGGAAACAGGTTGAGAAGTGGAAAGAGAAATTAGAAGCACCTACATGAGCATTTGACCCACAAGAAGAGAAAGAGACCTATAAACAAGCAAGGAAAGAACTCGTGCGACAGGACTGGACAACGTCCACATTGGCTACACCACCTATGGGGGATATGCATCCCATCAATGATCAGGCCATGACTAAAGGATCACTAGAGAAGGTAAGCACCTTAGGAAAAATTTTGCAAAGTTTCCTTGAGATGGTCGAAGATGAAAAGGCATTAAATACATTATACTCTATGATCGATAATTTCACTCAAGGAAAGGAATTCCCTATTGAAAGGAAAGTAGTGAACTAGATACTATGCAAGAAAAGAACCAATGGAGAATTTAGGTTCAACACATAGATTGGAGAATACGACATAGACAATGTGATATTAGAATTAGGGTCCGACGTGAACATGTTACCTAACAAAACATGGGAGATGATGGGGAAACCAAAGTTATCATGGTCACCCATCCAATTGAGACTAGCAAATTAGTATAAAATAGTACCTATTGGAAGATTAACAATACCTGTGAATATAGATGGAGTGCGCTATGTCATATATTTTAAAGTTATCGACATTGTAGACGAAATCCAACCATATCCAATCTTAATGGGACTGGAATGTTCCTTTGATAACCAAGCAATTATCCACTTGAAAAGGTGAGAGATGATATTTGAATTTGGAGACCTGAAATGAAAGTGATTATGCCCTTAGATCCAAAAGAAGGAAGGAGCTACATAGAACCAGCATGGGGTGATGAAATCGATCACCTATGCAACATGACTATGAGGATAGATGATTATGTTAACCCCACCACAGACAGTGCACTGAGTTGGAGAAGCATCTATTCATGTACATCAGACTCAAAAGAAGGTCTGGAAAATTGGAAGCAGCGGATGCACGAAGTCTCAACACGATGATGTGCACACATGACAAGGTCAGTACGATGGATTCGAATAGAATTGTACAACCTACCCAAGTATGATTGCTTGATAGAAATAACAACATTCGTACAAAAAATGAGGCACAGGTACCAGAGCAACAAAGGCTACTAGCACTATTTTTTGTATTGAAAGCAACCCTTGGAAGATGGCAGGTGACGCACAAAGGTGCCATGGAAGATTGGAAACAATTTAGGAGACTAATCTAGATAAGATTCAATACTGAAGAGGGATATATGATGCAAAAATATACTGGTGAAGGAAACCCAATAGAGTATATTGTGTAGTGTGAAAACTAGTGGAATGCAATTCCAAAGGAGGAATGGATGCACAGGTTCATTCATACTCTTATGACAATACCGAAAAACTAGTATTTAGAAATGGAAGTGTGAAGAGACACAATGTAGTGGGATTACATAAGTCAAAGTTTCAAAGAAACATTTACATTTCAACATAAGTCACCCTCGATATATACAACACTTCAAGAAATCAAACACAAAATATTTAATGAAGAATAATAGATGGAGGTAAGATTAGTATGCAACGAAGAAGAACAGAAAGAAGTAATATCGATATTCAATGCGCATAATGCTACTATGATAGTCCATAAATTACTTGAATGCTATAATGTGACCCAAGAGGATTAGGATGACGAAGATCCCTGAAATGTTCAAGTACAGGAAACAAAAGGAGAGAAAATGGAAGTAGGCCCGAAGATGGAATAAAAACCCTACAAACAACCAGTAAAGACAAGGAATGTCAACATTGGAACAAAGGAATATCCAAAGTTTGTGGATATGGGAGACTACTGGGATGACGAAATCGTAGAAAAAATATTTTAATTACTGCATGAGGACTAGGACTTATTCCCAAGAAATTTTTCATAAATGAAGGGGATAGATGGCGAGCTAGGAAAAATGAGAATCCATCTTAAGCTTGATACTAAACTGGTAAAACATAGAACATACCAACTAAACCCATGATATAAGTAAAAATTCAAGGAAGAAATGGATTGCATGTTAAAAGCGGGAGTTATTGAACAAGTGGAAGAATTCGAATGGATAAGTCCCATGGTAGTACATGATAAGAAAACAAGGGGAATCTAAATCCACGTCAACTTCATAAAGCTAAATGATGCATGCCTACATGACCCATTCCCAACTCCATTTATATATGAGCTACTAGAGAATGTAGGCAGACAAGAAGCATACTCGTTCACATATGGTTTCTTAGGATACCACAAAATCAAAATTGTGTAGGAGGATTGACATAAGACTACATTTGTGACGGAATGGGGAAGTTTTCAATACCTTCACAAGGAAGGACAAACAATGCAATAAAACAAAAAAAGAGCATGCATACAAAATGACAATGGAAACAACGCAAGGAAGGGAAACTACTCCAACCAAGGAAACCCGATGAAAAAATGGTCAAGTATGCAGTAGTAAGTACACCACCCCACACGACAAGCTAGTTGTCAAGTACGAAAAAGGAATGAGACCACATTTATGGGTTGATAAGAATAAGTCATAAAGACAACAGTGATAACAATGCATATAGCCACCAGAAGGCCCAACCATAAAGCTACCATCAAGACAGGGAGTAAAGGTAAAACATTGTTGATACGCATGACTAAGGGGCAGTCCATGACAGAAACCTGCTAATGGATTTGGAAATAAAATTCCATTAACAGAAAAACTTGTGACACTACAGGAAGAGGACATAGGCGGGAAGGAATGAAGATTGGTACACAGTGGGAAACAAGGCATAAAAGCCACCAAGACTGCAAAAAGGTGAGTTATTGTTACTTAGCAGTTACAACAAAAATAGAGAGCACCGAAAGAGAGAGCACAAAACTTTAACAAATTCCACAAGTGATTTAAGTACATAAATGGCTCCACCCAAAGCCACAAGAGAAACAAAAATAGTACCAAGGAAGAGTCACACTAGGTCTCTCACATTTGAACCAGAGATTGAAGAAACCCTGGGCGCCTCCTCCTTATAGTCGTTGAGGTTCCCTCGCGACTACATACCACCTATGAAGGATGGCGCCTCACCATTCGCACTGTAGAAGAACCTCGATTATATGATGGTGACCCGAGACATCCTAGAGGCAGTCATCATCAATGAAGATATTTTGGGAATGGTGGCTCAGTTGAAATATGTCGATCGTGAAATCACTGATGTGGTGAAGTTACCTGAACTTTGTTGGGTATGTGTTATATTCTTTGCATGAGTAGTAGTGTTTGAGCATCTACATCGGGTGTGCAGGGGGGTTAGAGGGGGGGTGCTGCGCCCTCGAAATTTTTTTTCGCACCAGAACAACATATTTCCGGGATGACATATTACTGGGACGACATATTTTCGGGACCACATGATATTTAGGTGGTTTTTTTCGGCACATGGTTTTTTGCCGATAGTTTTCTATTTCCAGTTAAGGAATTAGGGTTTTGGACTAATCCAGGTCATTGGGTTAGGGTTTTGGATGCCGCTGGCTCCTATATGTATATTGTATTGTAAACAATATAACATGATGTATGAATATAATATATGCTGGTTTTCCCGGTTTGTGTTTCCAGGTGAAAAATATCTGTGTAATGTTTGTATTTGTCATTGTATCTTTTCTATTCTTTTCTGAATATCAGTTTGCAGTAGATATTGTACAAGGTTAGAATTTACATTTGGTATCAGAGCTTTATTGGCTTCAGGGGGACGCCTTTGTTGTCAAGGGTTTGTCTCGAGACTGTGATAAGCCTTGTTACAGTGGGAGATCTGCGGTATTGTTTTCCAGGTGAAAATAAATGGCAAGCAATTTGAAGATGGAGATCGAGAAGTTTAATGGGAAAATATTTGAGCTGTGGAAGCTCAAGATGGAAGATCTTTTGGTGGACAAATATTAGTGGATCGCAGTAGATCCAGGTACTACACCTACAGGAACTTCTGCAGATGACTAGAAAAAGACGGATCGGAAGGCAAAGAGCACAATTCGACTGTGTCTCTCCGATTCAGTATTACTGAATGTGTCAGAGGAAGCTACAACCAAGGATTTATGGGAAAAGTTGGGGAAGTTGTATCAGTCTAAGTCCTTGGTAAATAAACTATTCCTGAGAAAGAAGTTGTATAACTTGAGGATG
>ML788546.1:390954-415512 GCA_009831015.1 Picea engelmannii | reverse complement strand
GGGGGCAGCGCCCCTGGAATTTTTTTTCGCACCGGGACGACATATTTTCGGGACCACATGATATTTAGATGGTTTTTTTTGGCACATGGTTTTTTGCCAATGGTTTTCTATTTTCGGTTAAGGAATTAGGGTTTTGGACTAATCCAGGTCATTGGGTTAGGGTTTTGGATGCTGTTGGATCCTATATGTATATTGTATTGTAAACAATGTAACACGATGTATGAATATAATATATGTTGGTTTTCCTGGTTTGTGTTTCCAGGTGAAAAATCTCTGTGTAATGTTTGTATTTGCCATTGTATCTTTTCTGTTCTTTTCTGAATATCAGTTTGCAGTAGATATTGTACAAGGTTAGAATTTACAAACTTGTACCCCACAAATACTTAGAACTCCAGGTAGATCCACTCACAAAGAAAAGCATCCCAATTAACCAAGTTTGGGCCATAGGATTGGAGCGAGTAGGCCTCCTCAACATGTTTGACATCTAACACTTTGGTTGTAGCAATGAAATTAATGCATGTGCCAAACTCCTCCTATCTAATATGCATGGTGGATACATGTGTCTGGATAGGCCAATATCGATTAATACATACCTAATATCACGAATCATTGGACTTCCCACCTAGGGGAAGGACCCTACCATATTATTTGTAGATAAGAAGACAGAAATAGCACTATCAGAGGCAATGTAGGTGAATTTATGCATGGTCATAGGGTTGTGCATCTTGGATGTGCCAATAATATGCGACCTCACAGTCTGAATAGCCACACAAATGTTAGCATGCAAATTGCTATGGAAATGTAGGAAGGATCAAGTCCAAGCATGGGTCATATTTTTCGCAGAGCAATGTGTAGAAGGAACTATAATGAGTTGGGCTCCTTTCTTGTTGAACCAGTTCCTAATAGATTGCATTGAATCCCAATATGAGGGGAAGGAGTTTCACTACTCATGGCTACTGATCCTGATTTCCTTCACAACATGGGCAGAGCCAGAGGACACATAGTTCTTAGGGCTGAGGAGGAAGCCATGCATTGCGAAAAAATACCAGAACTTCTAGTTGTCAATAATCAAAAGGAGGCAGATGGACAAAAACGTATATTTTTTCTCTGTGGTGAAAGAATTATCCATAGAATCTAGAATGCACCGTGCATGTCACCACGACTGGTGGAGGCATACGGCCTAGTCGTGGAGTTTCGACATAGATAGGCACCATATGTACATCAAATCTAGGAAGGATCCCAGGAAGGAGTGGGTCCAAACAAAATATAATGTAACTAAAGAGGACATCCAGCTGGTGATGCAGGATTGGGAACCAGACTGGAAGGTTCCAATAGGGGATGTGATAGTGCAGGAAAAGAACACCAAAGAGTACCAACACATAGATGGAGAAACAGAGCCTCTCGACAATGGAGCACAAGACACCGATGAAGGTGATGGAATAGAGGATGCGCTATAGACATTGCCAACAGATCAACAACCACAACCCTTGCATCAAACAGGAAGGAAACAGTTGAACCATAACACAGGGTCAACCGCGCGGAAGAAGAAAAAGGCTCAAAAAGCCTCAAGTTGTCTATTCCCTAATCAACAATGACATGGATCGAATTGGATACATACTAAGGGATTTCATGGAAGAAGTCCTTGAAGAGACAAGGAAGCAATAAGAAGCACTTCAAATGAAGGCACGGGATCAATGCTCAAGGCTACACTAGTTACTATAGATAGTCTGATTGGAACCAGAACCAAGAGCAGGAACAACCTAACAAGGCATAGTGGGGGAAGCACAGACAAGGGTATCAGAGCATAGAGTACTCAAACTCCCAGTATAGACAGTCGAGTTACCAAACCCTGAAGTACAGGAGCAGTTTCAAGTACTAATTCACATGGATCTCGTCATCTTCCAGATCCCACTGGAAGTATTATAGGAATTTCAAACAAGGATCATGTAGGATATACGATATTGGGTAGATACTGTAACCAACAATATGGACAAAGTAGAATCATATAGGGTAGACCTATAGAGAAAGTACACCACTATGCTACAGGAAAAGTATGCAGTAGAACAACGAGTGGAACTCCCAGAAAAGGAGAAGAATGAAGCAAAAGGATAGGAAGAGAGAGCCAACCTAAAAAAGAGTGAAGTGGAAGGAAAGGCTAAGAAAGCCTTAAATGACAAATATGAGTATGAAACAAAGGTCACCAAAGCCTTGAAGGAGAAGGAAGATGCTGAAAAAATAACATAACAAGTTCAAGAAGTAGTACAACAGTTATATAACGAAGTATCAGAGGTACCGATGATGGTAGAGGCCATGATCGAAGAACAAGTAGGGAAGATTAGCGAGGATATCATGGGATTTTGCAAGAAGATCACAAAATTTGAAGGGATCAAAACACCAAGGACACCACTAGAAGAAAGAACGCAAAGGGAAAGGACTACACAGACAATGGTGGTGAATATTAAAATCTTAGAGCATGTGTATAAAGTTGTTTGACGTAGGCACATGCATCTGGACAATGCTTACCACCAATCCAAAAATACAATCATTGGAAGATAGGATAAGAAGTAAACATGAGGAAGTGCATCAGGCCATTGAACACGTGAACAAGTTGCCCCCAGCATAAATAATATCAACAATATTGGTCAACAGGAAACTCTACAATGAAGTGGACCAAATGAAGGAAGATCAGAGGAAGGCCATACATAAGTGGAAACCACTACAAGAGGAAGCCATCAAGGTGCTAGAAGAGTTAGCCACTACATAGAGTGTAACAAAATTAGTTGCACAAGATACATAAGCAAAACTTGCTATATTAATTGCACATATGATGGAAGAGATTGTGGACAAGGAAGCTGAAATCACAACAGTAGTACATATTGTGAAGGACAGTCTCCAGAAATTCACTGAAGTATGGATGAATGTAACAAAGCATGCCTAAGTGGCTCGGGATGAGCCACAGGTGAGTGTTGGGGGTCTGTTGGGTAGGAAGGTTGGATAGTGAACAACGAGAAGATAAGAGGGACAGAGAAAAGGTGCATAATTAGGAAGATCAATAATATCAAGAAATAAGAGAAAGGAAAGAGGATAAGACAAAGAAAAAGAAGAAATAAGATCTTGTAAAATCTAGGAAAATCAGTCAAGCAAGAGTTGTATCCATCTCATAATGAGTTGGAGCCAACCAAGAATGAGTTGGATCCAACTCATTATTAGCTGGAAAGAAAACCTGAGAAAAAGGGACCTAAAGATGTAAAAGAAAAGTGAAGTTCAGAAGAAACAACATTGAGAGAAGGAGAGAAAAAGAAATGCCAGGAGTGACCGTAGCAAAAACCGAAGCAGAAGAGAAGTGACATAAGAGGAAGCAAAGATAAATTATTAGTAGTTGTAGCTGTAGGATGTTTTGTATGTAAAGAATCCATGAATGTAAGCATAGGATTGTATATTGAACATCTATTGTAGCGCATAGAATAAGCATAATGCCTTAACTATAATAAAGAAGAAAATATGTTGTGGGCATAGCTCAAGAGGGGGTTAACCATGGTAACTCCGTGTTGAATTATGTTGTCGAATGGTTATTGATGCATGCATTCTGTTAATTAATGTTTGTATGGTGTTATTTCCTATATTTAATATTGATAAATGTTATCTTTACTGATATTGTTGATAGATTCGTGTGCAGTAACCTTAATTGTATGTTTAACTACTAGATGGCAAGAATCAATATTGATATGCATAAATAATTAAGTAATGAGGTTGGGTTAACTAGGATCTAGTGCGTGAAAGGATATTGTAGGTATGATAGTGTGTTCCTCCCTTCTTTCCCTCACCACTGCAGAATATTGGTTCCTACAATCCCCATAAAAATACCTGGGGTGAGACTTCGCCTTCTCGCAGGTGATGCTGAAAGGGATGATATATGTAGGGTTTTGTTGGACTAATTACCTTGAACCCAGGGTCTTCAACCTATCCACCTACACGTGCTAACAATGAATGTATGGGGGTAGATTGAATATGTAGGTGTTATCGCCCACCTTTTCTAATACCTAAAAAGGACCATACAGCAGAGCCTTGACCTTCTTACCAAGACATTGTAGTTTTTCCTTATTTAGTTGAAATCATACTATGTCTCCCACTTTAAATGTTCTCTTTGTTTTGTGTTGGTCATGTCTAGCCTCGTACTTTTCTTGTTACTTCTTCAGTGTCTCATGTACTTTCAAATGGATCTTATTGATCTTCTCAACAATTTTTTATGCCTTTAATTCATCACCCATAAGGTCCTTACTCCTCCTTTCTTTCCATATACAACATCTAAAGGTGAAGGTGGAAAATATCCAAAGAAAGTTTAAAAATGTGACTTACTAGTATAAGTGTGGATTGCTCTATTATAAGAGTGTTGTATATAGATAAGATTTTCATCCCAAGTCTTTGTATGCTTATGAGTTTAACCCCTCAAAAGATGCACCAAAGTCTTGTTGACTACTTCCATCTGCCCGTCTATCTATGGATGGAATGTTGTAGACCTCTTCAACATAGTGTCCATATTCTCCCACAATGTAATAAAAAATGAACTGAGAAATAAGGTATCCCTATCTAAGATGATGCTCCTTGGTATCCCAAAGTGCACCCAAACCTATTCAAAGAACAAGTTTGTTGCTTCCTGTCCCTTGATGGCCTTTTCAAAAGGCAAGAAATTGCACATTTTGTTGAACCTGTCAACTACCACAAACAAATAGTCATGTCCATTTTGTGTGGTTGGTCAACCTCCCACAAAATCCATGGAAATTACTTCCCAAGGTCAATTGGGTACATGTAAGAGATGGTATAGACCTTTCTTCCTATTACTAGGATTGTTGGTACAACAAAGTATACATCCTTTAATATATTGTGTGACATCTTCTTGCATTATGGGCTAGTACACATATCTTTGTAAATTGAAAATCGTCTTCCCAACACCAAAATGTCATGCAACCTTGGAGGTGCGAGCCTCTCTCATAAGCTACATTTTTTCACCTTTAGGGACACAAAGCTTGTCTATCTTGTAGAGTAAACCATCATGGAAATGATAACCATGATAACGATCCTTGTCTTCACCTTATTCTATATGAATTTGGCCTTGTAGCTACTGAAACACCTCCTTGAAGTCCTCATCTTATGTGTATGCCTCTTTGTATGCATCACGGGTAAAAGGATCCATGTGCATCAGAATTACCAAAGTTGTAATCTTGGATATGGGGGATTGTGAAATCATTTCTACCAACTTGTTTGTGCTTCCCTTCATATATTTAATGACTAGATGAAATTGTTGTAAAATCCCATCCACTTGTAATGCTTGGTTTGTTGTAGCTTACTTTGGGACTGGAAATACTATAGTGGTTAGTGATCTGTGTGGATGGTGATCTCCTTTCCCATCCAATAGTGCTTCCACTTTTTGATAGCTTATACCAAGGCATAAATATCTTTATTGTAGGTAGGGTAGTTGAGAACTGTCCCATGAAATACTTTAGAATGATAGCATATTGGACTTCCTCCTTGCATAAAAACTGCTCCAATGGCATACCCACTTGCATCTGTCTCCACTTCAAAGGGATTCCACAAATTTGGTAGTGCGAGCACTAGTGCTTGAATGATATTTATTTTTAACTCATCAAAGGCCTTATGTTAATTCTTTCCCCACTGAAAACTTTTACCACTGGCTATTATGGCATGGAGTGGTGAAGCTACCACTGAAAATGAAGCTAAAAACTTCCACAAGTATTGTTCTGCCCCCCCAAAACTACTAACTTCAATGAAATCTCTAGAAACCGTCCATTCATGATGGCCTCCATCTTTTAGGTATCTATCTTGATCTTCCATCCACCAATCACATACCCAAAATACACCAAATACTGTTGAGCAAACTCACATTTCTTGAGATTGGCCAACAGTTGGTGCTTCTTCAGAGTCTTTAAAACCTGCACAAGATGTGATATTTTCTCTTCCTAGGTATCACTAGAAACAATTATATCATCCAAATAGACAATAACAAATGAATCTAGATAAGAGCGCAATTCAACATTCATTGGTCTCATAATTGTAGCCGGTGTGTTGAATAAATCGAATGGCATAACCAACCACTCATACAAAACTTGCCTTCTCTTGAAGGTAGTCTTCCATGTACCTTCTTATTTGACTTGTGCATTGTGATATACTAACGTCAAATCCATCTTAGTGAAGTACTTGGCATGTTGCAGCTAGTCCAACAAATCATCGATCATTAGTAGAGGGTATCGATTCTTCATTGTAATCTTGTTCAATTCCCTGTAATCGATACACATTATCCAATTCTCATCCGTCTTGGGCACAATTATGATGGGTGACCCACAAGGTGAGGTACTTGGTTGAATCACACCCTGCTCGAACAATTGATGCAATTTCTTCTTCACTTCATTTTATTTCAGAATGGATTGTTTATACAATCCAATATTTAGCAATGGGGAGAATGGAAACAACTATATTTCGTGCTCATGTTCCCTCTTGGGTGGTATCCCTTAGGATCCTTGAACACTCCTTTGTATTCTTATAAAAAATCCTCCAACTGATGTTTATTCTCTTTAGTATACCCCTCCATGGATGCCTTAACTCTCATTAACTCATCATCAGACTGATTTTTCTTAAGAAAAGAAAAATGTATTTCTCATTAGAACTAATAAACTTCTTGGCTTGGTTGGAACTTACCAGTGAGATCTTTGACTTTACTTTATGCACATTGATGATGCAGGATTTCTCATCCTTGATCAATCGATATTGGTTGGATCTCCACATGAATATTACATCCCTCATATACATGTAAGGACTTCCAAACACTACTACACATATATCAAGGGGTAATACGTCTAATTCCACTTCATCAATAAAATAAACACTTACAACAAATTTAATCTTGCATTGTTTCATTACCTTTATATTTCCATCCTTGTTTACCCAACCGAATGGATAAGGGATAGGATGATAGTGAACCTCCAATCCAATCTTGTTGGCCATATCCATTGCTATGAGATTAGCCTATGAACCAAAGTCGAACATAGCATCTATCTTGGTCTTTTTGACCTGAATATTGATATGGAAGAGCTTGGTCATCTCCTTCTCTTCTTGTTGATGAAGTCTTACTCAGATTCACCTCCTTATGCACAAATGTGCATAAAATATTGTCATACACATCCAATATACTTTCAACATGATTGCTTGAATCTATGGATAGAAGGTTCTTTTTCTTTATGTCCTTCTTATGATTCTTCAGGTTCATCTTTGGATGCAGTTTCCATCATTTTTCCTCGATGTGGCCATCAATGTTTCAATGTTTGTAATGGTTGTTGGGATATTTGTACTGATGTGTAGTGTCTTTTGTCTTCTTATCTTTTTCCCCTTTCCACTTCTTCTTCCCCTCCTTGGAGTATTCATGTTTCTCTTTCTTCTTCGAACCACTAGCATTCCCTTTCTTTTGGCATATGTTTTCCCGGTACTCTTCCTGCACACACACCTCATCCATTTTATTTGGCTTGAAGAGAATCACTTGCTTTCATAGATGATTGTGTAAACTCCCCATATACTTGAGGAGTACATTTGGTTTCTTGGGAGAGATACCCAACATGATGACCATCTTTTTGAACTCAGTGAGTACTCTTGTAAGCTCTGCCCCCGCCTCTTCCTGAAGTAGTGCCACCATATCCATTGGTCCTTCACATACTTGATAGGGTAGAATTAGGACTTGATGAGTATTTTGATGTCCTCCCACCTAGTTACTAGCGGATCAACCTCCAACCTAAGTGTTTCCATATGTCTTTCCCATAAGGTTAACGCATGTCCCTCTAACTTCAATCTTACAAATGAAATATTCTTTTCTTCATCTATATGGTGAATTCTAAAATAAAATTCTATTTGTTGCAATCAATTATTAAGTTTTAATGCATCAATCTCACCTTGGTATGGCTTTATCTCAACTTTTGATTCCATCTTAAATAGGGACTATGAATGGTTCATGACATTTGACCTATGTTGTTCTTTCTTGGATTCTTTCCATGACTCCTTTCCTAATTCTTCTTGAACTTTCGATTTCCCCTCCAATCTATTATCTGAGTTAGATCCTCCATCATCTCTAAACAATTTGATCTTGCTTTCTAGACCTGCCATGAGGAGGTTCATATTGCAACCGATGTCAGCAAATTGTGCTTCCAACCTATCAAATATCTATTTTGTTGGATCTTGAGGGTTATTATGAATAGAATTTTCCACCATGTCTAGGGTTTATGCGACTTCTCTTTAAGTTGATTCTCAAATCCTGAAACTTCCCACAAATACCCAAAAGAAAAACCTACTCTAATACCAATATGATCTGTAAACTGTTGTGGATATTCCACTGGAACAATCGTTCACAACATATATAATAAAATATTGAAATATTTACTATTAAGGTTATTTTTTCATTTAGATCTCCATAATATTTAGTTATTGATTTTCTACTTATGCATGAAATAGATCAAATGCGAAAAATAGAGAAAAATAAAATACAATCACACCATCCAAAAATAAACACAATATATGACTTGGGAAACCCAATACAGGAGAAAACCCATCTAGAAGGTGAGGTTCCTCTTCTCTCTTTTCTCTAGTATATAAATTATGCAAGTACAAAGAAAGATGCACTCTTTGTGGAGTTTCCCTTGACCTATGGCCTATATGGATGCTACATAATATCCCCTCTTCTATTATACTCATAGAATACCACTCTCATATGTTATTCTCAACTATGGAACACTATATAATGCAAAATAATGGAACCCCTTCTCCTAGTGGCCCAATATTTAACATGGCTTGATAGCTATCTAAAGGTAGGTTTTTTGCTTCCTCAATCCTCAATTGTGATAGGGTTTTGGACCTTCTAGAATATTCTTTAAATTACATTCATGGACATCCCCATATGTGTGAGCAACATGGGCTGACGTGGCATCCTCTTGTACCATAGTGGTCAACATGATAAGTCAACCTGTGGGAGGCATCACGCTTTCATACAAAGTTCAATTGATGCACGATCTGCACCAATGTAAAGGTCTCGGAGTGTAGAACAATGTCAAGGGGGTGGGCGTAAGTTTTAGACACCAAAACCCCAAAACATGTCATTTAATGCCTCAAAATGGATCTGAAAGGTTTTGAACCCTAATTCTCCAAACAGGCACTTGCCACTAAAATGACCCTACAAGTTTATTCCTCCAATTTGTTTCCATCCTAAAAGCATCAAGATATATGACAAATAATATAATGATCCAACCCATATCAAAGAGGGATCAACAACAATAATTTTTGGATCCTTCAAAGTTGAGTTTGTGATGGGTTTTCCAAAGTGATACTTGGGGTGACTTCACTAGGAACCATCACTACACTATGATATCATTTAAGACTTCATTCACAATCATTATTTTCATGGTTTACCCCACTTTCCATCTAAGGTGATATTTGATAAGACCTACATGTAAGTATTTGTAGCTAGGGGAAATATAAGATAACACCACCTGAATGTTGGAGCCACTCCTTTGAAGCTCCAGACATGGAAAGAAAACAATGTGATGTGGAAACACATGGCAACATGTTGACCTAGAAAAAAAGGGGCATAGTGTTGGGTGGAGATAAGATGGATTAATAGACATGTCATATATTAGATAGTACATCCTAGTGACAAGTGACTTGATGACCACTTATTAGGTGGCATGGAAACAATGAAATGGCAAGGTGATTGGATATGTGCATGGAAACCTTGTTCCAAAATTATAACACATGGTAGGTGAGAGATAAGAGAAACATAGCATGGGCTTATCACTCAAATATAATGAAAAATAATTTTCAATATAAATGCCAAGTAGTTGTTTTACACTATCAATGTGGTACAAATACTTAAAGAGAAAACCTTATGCTTTATATTTGTTTTAGGTGTGAATTAGTGATCATTGTAGCTCGACCTTTAACACACTATGGGTTATTACTGGTCATTTTTAGTGAATACATACCCATTGAAAAAGGAATTAGGTGTGCAATAAATTTACAAAGGTTTCCATGTCATCAATGTTTGCCCATAAGGTGTCATATGTCTAGAAGATGCAAGGTCTAAAAAAAATATAATTCATTGCATTCTACTTATAGTCAATTTTAAGGATTGATTGAAGAGCACAAAGAAAATGAATATGCATTTAATGTAGGTGATGGAGCCACCTATAAGTTTATTATGGACCCAAGAGATGTTCCATAATGTAAGAAAAGGGGAATACCATGGATTGATTTTTGGAGCCCAACAAAGTGATCCAATAAGGGTTTTATTGCAATTAAGGAAGAGTTTAGGGAAGTGATTAGCATTTGTTTATTTGTAACAATTTTGATATTCCTTGACAAGGTCAATGCTGATCAATGCTTTTGATATCTATTTATGCAAGATAATAAATCTTGTAAGGGGTTGGACCCTTGGAGTTTCTTTCCCTCGTGTAAGGTAACCATTATGTAAGTGATTAGATGGTAATGGAATGATTAGTCATGTCTCTGTATCTTTCTCTCTTTTCTATACATTGATTTTTTTACCATGATGTAACATCACTATTTAATTGAGTTAATCTACGTCATGTATTACAATGGATGAACCTTCCCTTTGCATTTAAGTATTTAAGGAGTACAAGTTAGTAATGGATTGTTTTTAGATGTTTATTATATTATAGGTGAGTTGAAATTATGTTATTGGTCAGACTATGCTAGATCTCCAACTATTGGTCGATGTAGTTTTTAGTTTTCCATTTATTTGATTTGATTGTAGAAGTAAGGTGGTGTGTAGAGATCTTTCCTCTTATCTCAAGATTTATCTATCCAACATTGATAGGAAGATCAACATACCTAATCTTTTAGGGTTCATCTAAAGTGGAATGATGTATTGGATTTCTTCACTACCACTTTAGACTTTTGTTCTAACTCACTTTTACTTAGCTCAAATAGTTAGTACTAATCATGACAAATACAACCATTATGTATTATATTGTGTTCTTGTAGTTCCATGGATCATGTTGAAAATATGAGGATTTCCACCTCCTTATATTAGGGAAGCTCCCCCTTGTGCTAGAAAAGAACCAACCACAAATGATAAGAATGACTTATGTGGTGATAATGGCAATGTTCTTACATACCATCAAAGTTGTTCTTATGTAATTAGGGACTGAGTATTTTGCAATGTAATTTTGGGTTATAATAATGGCATTCTTTAGACATTAAGGAATCCATTAAGTATGATTTTAGTTTACAAACTTCTCACCCATAAGCAATAATCTATATGTTTACCCATACCAATAATATATCATATGGTTTAGCATAATTATATTTGCTTGTGTTACAATTGTAATCTCTTTATATGTTAGATGTTTTTATAAATCTCAAGATATCAATATAAAACTGATTTTTTTTTTTTTTTTTAAATACTCTTCAATTCTATTATTTTGTAACACTTACATAATATAAAGTTTTACTTTTTCTACATAAAATAAAAAAAGTTATGATTTTTTTCATTGATATATAAATAAATGTGAATTAAAAAAATTCAAACCTTATAAAATTACAAAGATTTCGTTTAAATATAATAAAATTTGTATATAAAAATTTCATGTAAATATAATAAAATTTGTATTTAAATATACAACTATGCTTATAAATGAGAGTCATAAGATTCGTTATAAGATTTAAAACCAAGCCTTTCTATAAAGCCACTCAACCATAACCCATTATAAGATTTAAAACCAAACCTTTCTATAAAGCCACTCAACCCACACACATACATATATGTGCTTTATATACCCTACAAACCTTAACCCATTATAAGATTTAAAACCAAACCTTTCTATAGAGCCACTCAACCCACAAACATAACATATATGTGTGTTTTATATACCCTCCAAACCTTAACTTTTATGTGTGTTTTATATACCTCCAAAGCTTAACTTTGACACTTCTCATTCATTCGTTCGTCTTGTTAGCGATAATTCTTGTCCCGGGCTCGAGAGCACCCAGACCTACTGGTTGCATGGGAAGCATTAAGCGCAGCACGGGAGAATCCCTTTTTCAGTAGCAAGTCGAGCGAGTGGGCGAAGTTTTGCCATCGGCGGCCGAGATCCACCTACAAAGTTAATCGACGGTCATCGGGTTTTCGGGGCTGTCAAGTTGCCCGAGGTTTAGCAAGAGGGAGCATCAATGGTTCAAAACAAATCTGGATCATCCGATCCAACCGGGACAGGTGGCAGCCTGTCGGCGTATTGGGTATTGGGAGTCAGGAAGCTCTCCGTTCATTGCAGTGGAAATCGTCGATCGACGAAACGACGAAAGCGCCTTTGGCACCAAGCCTACGGTCTTAGCCCCAGGTCTTATCAGGTGAGCTTGTGAAGGGGGGACAACCCCTTTTATATTAAGTGGATACTATTTAGGTCATCCGTCTGAAGGACATGCGACATGCATCTGTATCATGTCGGCATTCGGGAGTTCGAGGGGTAAGCGCTCCTTTCTTTTTCACATTTCGAAACCGTGAACCCCGAAATGCCGATAGGATCCCATATCTCGAGGCCCCAAACACCAAAAGCATTGAAGGCGCCCAAAAGTCGGGCCCACAGTATTACAGAACATTCTCGACTGTCCATCCACTTGGGACAGGTGGCATCCAGTCGGCATATCGGGTATCGGAGTTTCGCGAAACTTGGGACCTCACATTCATAGCAGTTGAGATTGCCGACCAGCGAAAGGCCGAATGCACCTTTAACGGTAGCCACAAGGTCACAGCCCGTGGTTGCCTGGGAAATGAAAAAAGCTACGCAAAGGGGGCCAAAGGCATCGGGCCCAGTCGCCAAAAGGTTCATCGCATTCTCCGGGCGCCATGGATCTGATCTCAAGACTGGTTTCTGCCTAAAAGTAAATGAAGGTAAGGAAGAGGTGGGTGAAACCTCTCTTCATGCATTAAGTGCAAGATATGGAGAGCCTGGCCGACAGTCTTCCCAAGGGGGGTTCTATGTACCCATGTCTCCAAAGAAAAAAGGTCATGCCGAGTCCTCTGCCAGCCAAAAAAGTTTGCACACGCCAGATCGACATTTAATGGCTTAGCTACTTCCCCTGCAGGAGCCATGCACAGTTAAGGTGGCATCCGACAGAGAAATATCCATCCGAATTTGGCTGAAGGGACACCAAGCTTCAGATGACCGCACACGCCTCCGTGAGGTGATTTTCTCTGAGTATATAGACTCGGTCTTTGTATTTTTGTAATCTATCAATGGTAGAGCAGAGCTCCCTACTGTAAAGTTTTAACAGATATTCTAGTTTGCTGGTTATGCATTTGTATATGAGATATCTTGTTTTATGACATACAGTTTTTCTTACTCCATCTAATTTTCGTCTCATGCTAAGAGAGTTCGTGATTGACTGATTCACGTGAATTATTGCAGTTATGTTATGATAAAATATTTATTGTTGCATTACTGCATTCTATGGATTTTGCGTTTGAATGTAAGATGACCTTGCGTTCAAATGTTTTTTTCTACAGTCTATTAGCAACCATATGTTTACAACAGACCCCTGCATTTTTCTGATACAAGTCTTCCTCCTACTCACCCTTACTGCGATTCACTGTCTGAAGTTTGACTGAGACCTCACTTTCCCTTGCATACCCAGTCTAGTTTCGGAGTTGGAATGATATCGTTTTGAGTTGGCTTCCATTCGATCACCCCATCTATAAACAAACTGTGACATTAGCTGATGGGCATCGGGCTCTACTCCTGCTGCAATCCAGGAGTGACTTCTGACGCTAACCTTTCTGGCACCGTTGTCGGGGATGAAGTTGAAGATTTTCCCTGGACAGAACGACATTGAGCGTCTGATTCTGAAGGTGCATCAGACATCAGAGCCCTTAAAGATTGCTACTGTGCACCTGGCGACTCCACTGTGGCGACTCCATTGTTTCCACATCACTGTTTCAGCTGTGACTACTATTAGCACACCTGAAAGCTGACCCTAAGGAGCTTTTTCGAGAAGGTTTCAGCAGCTGCTTTCTCAGCCTGAGAAGCTTCCTGGGGTAACAAAAACGTTAAGATCTGGCCTTTGATGGTGAACAAGGAACAGGCACATTTGAAGTTGCGCATCTTTCACCGGGCGACTCCATGATTCGAGGATCGATTGGCGACTCCACTGGTTCGATATGGAGAAAATCCTTGCTCGTAGGTTTGCTCCTTTTAATTTTTCTGCTATTCCTGGTTTTCCTAATGTTGTCCCCTCTCCGAATGAATGGGGTGATTATTTTCCCATATTTGGAAAGCATGAAGAGGACAACCCTACTCAGCACCTCAGTGAGTTTCATGAACTCATGCATCAGTGGGAGATACATCATGAGGATGTATTACTGAAATTGTTCATGTTCTCGTTAGTAGGGGATGCGCGTATATGGTATCATTCTTTACCCCCTGCTAGAATTTCTTCACTCAGTGAATTCCATGCAACCTTCACTGCCTATTGTCAGGAGATTTATCCCTCTGAGTTGATTTTTCATAGCTGTTGTGAGGGATACTACAACAAATGTATACAAGATAGAGTTGTCTCTTATGTAGGCTATGAGGATGATCCTGATGACCTGGATTAGAAATCAATCATTTCTCCTCCCCATTCGTCTGCTTCGGGCGAAGTTATGGAGCTGGTAAAATCTATCGCTGCCAGACTAGACAGGTGGGAAGTTGAGCGATGTGCAGAGGACTTTCCACCCTTTGAAGAAGAGGATTTTGGTATCTCTACAATGGATGATTATGAAGATCCCAGGGAGGAAAAAGATGCTTCGGGCGGAGTTATGGAACTGATAAAATCTATCAATGCCAGACTTGACAGGTGGGAAGCTGAACAATATGCTGAGGATTTCCCATCCTTTGAAGCAGATGCCCTTAGCAGCTCTACTGAGGGAGATTATGAAAAAATCTTTCCCACGGGTCCTGTTTATGGCCATTATGAATCTGACCCATGGGAGAGCCAGGAAGAATAAATCCTCCCAGATATGATTATGTCTGATGGAGGATGTAATGATGAGGGCTGTAAGGATAGAAGAATAGGGGAAGAAGATGCCCTGAGTGAGCTGATGGAGCAAGTGAAATATCTCTCTACCCAATTAGAAGGGTTAGAATCTGAAGACAGCGAAGAGGATTTTCCATTCTTCGAGGCAGATGATCTAAGTAGCTCTTTTGAAGAGATTATTGAAGATTTCTTGGATGTGTTAGCATCTTCCCCCGATGACCCTGTTGCCTCAAATTTAAACGAAGAATCCATTGTGGAAGAGGATTGTTCTTTCTTCCTTCATGAGATTCCCCATGATATATTTACATTTGGGATTGAAGAGAAGGATCGGGAGACCGTTCCCTTTTTACAAGATGGGAGAGTGCACAGAGAGGAGGAGGAACCAGAGGAGCAACTAAGCGCACATTTCTTTTTCTATCCAGAGCCAGTCAGTGAGAAGCCACCACCCGAGATCAGTGAGCCTGCGATAGTTGTCCACTCACTTGTGCTTATCAAAGATGTTCAACCACATGTGAGTAACTCTGTAGCAGAGGAGGCTTCCTATCACCAATTTTCCAAAATTCGCCACTCATTCTATGACCTTGTCGGCGAATACATGGAGTGGCATGTCTTTTATGCCTTGGAGCCGTCCTATTTCATATCAACTTCAGCCTTTGAGGAGAAGTTGAAGAGTGTAGTCATTCTGCTGTCACGGTTACACTATCTGTTGGTGACCATCGACAGAAGGAAGGAGCTTCTATCCGGGAAGCTTCTTGACTGGCTATGGTGGAAATTTTCTTTCACCTAGCCTCATGTAAAGTGTTTTATTAGTTTAGGATTGTATATAAATAAGCTCCTTTGAGCATGTATCTTTATTTTGTTGCTTTTATTTTTTTCGGCTTGTATTTTCAGCAGCAAGGGGTTTTGAGCCTGACTCCATAGCCCAACAACAAGGCACTGAAGCCGCGGAATGAGTTCTTAGAGCATTGCAGGGACGACTCTATCCCCCATGGAGCCTAATGTTAGCGATAATTCTTGTCCCGGGCTCCAGAGCACCCAGACCTACTGGTTGCGCGGGAAGCGCTAAGCGCAGCATGGGAGAATCCCTTTTTCAGTAGCGAGTCGAGTGAGCGGGCGAAGTTTTGTCATCGGCGGCCGAGATCCACCTACAGAGTTAATCGATGGTCATCGGGTTTTTGGGGCTGTCAAGTTGCCCGGGGTTTAGCAAGAGGGAGCATCAATGGTTCAAAACAAATCTGGATCGTCCGATCCAACCGGGATAGGTGGCATCTTGTCGGCGTATCGGGTATCGGGAGTCAGGAAGCTCTCCGTTCATTGCAGTGGAAATCGCCGATCGACGAAATGTCGAAAGCGCCTTTGGTGCCGAGCCTACGGTCTTAGCCCCAGGTCTTATCAAGCGATCTTGCAAAGGGGGGACAACCCATTTTATATTAAGCGGATAATATTTGGGTCGTCCGTCTGAAGGATGCGCGGCATGCATCCGTATCATGTCGACATTCGGGAGTTCGAGGGGTAAGCGCTCCTCACTTTTTCACATTTCGAAATCCCGAACCCCGAAATGCCAATAGGACCCCATATCGCGAGGCCCAAAACAATGAAAGCATCGAAGACGCCCAAAAGTCAGGCCCAGAGTATTATGGAACATTCTCGACCGTCCATCCACTTGGGATAGGTGGCATCCGGTCGGCATATCAGGTATCGGAGTTTTGGGAAACTCGGGACCTCACATTCATAGCAGCTGAGATTGCCGACTAGTGAAAGGCCGAATGCACCTTTAACGGTAGCCACAAGGTCACAACCTATGGTCGCCTGGGAAATGAAAAAAGCTGCGCAAAGGGGGCCAAAGGCATCGGGCCCAGTCATTGAAAGGTTCATCGCGTTCTCCGGGCGCCATGGATCCGATCTCAAGACTGGTTTCTTCCTAAAAGTAAATGAAGGTAAGGAAGAGGTGGGTGAAACCTCTCTTTGTGCATTAAGTGCAAGAAATGGAGAGCCTGGCCGACAGTCTTCCCGAGGGGGGTTCTATGTACCCATGTCTCCAAAGAAAAAAGGTCATGCCGAGTCCTCGGCCAGCCAAAAAAGTTTGCACACGCCAGATCAGCATTTAATGGCTCAACTACTTCCCCTGCAGGAGCCATGCGCAGTTAAGGTGGTGTCCGACAGAGAAATATCCAACCGAATTTGGCTGAAGGGACACCAAGCTTCAGATGACCGCACACGCCTCCATGAGGCGATTTTCTTTGTGTATATAGATTCGGTCTTTGTATTTTTGTAATCTATTGATAGTAGAGTAGAGCTCCCTACTGTAAAGTTTTAACAGATATTCTAGTTTGCTGGTTATGCATCTATATATGAGATATCTTGTTTTATGACAAACAGTTTTTCTTACTCCATCTAATTTTCGTCTCATGCTAAGAGAGTTCGTGATTGACTGATTCGCGCGAATTATTGCAGTTATGTTATGATAAAAGATTTATTGTTGCATTACTGCATTCTCTGGCTTTTGCGTTTGAATGTAAGATGACCTTGCGTTCAGACGTCTTCTTCTACAGTCTGTTAGCAACCAGATGTTTACAACAGACCCCTGCATTTTTCTGATACAAGTCTTCCTCCTACTCACCCTTACTGCGATTCACTGTCTGAAGTTTGACTGAGACCTCACTTGCCCTTGCATACCTAGTCTAGTTTCGGAGTTGGAATGATATTGTTTTGAGTTGGCTTCCATTCGGTCACCTCATCTATTAACAAACCGTGACATTAACTGATGGGTGTCGGGCTCTGCTCCTGCTGCAATCCAGGAGTGACTTCTGACGCTAACACGTCCATCCATTAACTTTTATGTGGGTTTATATACCTCCCTACCTTAAATTTGACACTTCTCATCCATTCGTCCATCCATGTACCACACATCTTCCAACTTTCATAAGAGGTTTATATATTAATATTTTTCTATAATATTTTCCATGTTTCTACTATATATTTTTGTCTATGCTTCCCCTCAGTATACAACTTTCATAAAAGGTTTATATATGAATATTTTTCTATAATCTTGTACATGTTTCTACTATATGTTTTTGTCTATGCTTCCCCTCTTTATAATTAGCATACCTCTAAAACAGGGGAAAGCAAATACCGAAGTAAATTCAAGTGGTTATTTTGTTTAAAAATTGTGAGATTTTGTTTTTGGATGAAAAATGAATACTTCACAAGATCTATCTTTATCCCACATGTTGTGATTTTTTTTTTTTAAATCGTGTAACTCCAAATATGAATCACTTGGTTGCATGTCCACCTGCAATAATTGCATTGCAGATATGTGACAACGCCTTTTCCATAGAAGAATGGAAGAGGAAGAAGAGGCGGTGACACACAACAAAGGCGGGAGAAGAACCACCCCTTAAAATTCCCCCAATGTAATTAACCATATGAGAGATGACAAAAGATAACATAATACATACCCTTATGTTCTAAGCAGGCGCCTCTGCTATTTAGTATTAAGAACCAACCCCTAGTTACCATCACAACTAAGAGATATGACAATGATGAAAATGAGGAGATTATAGCAATAAACAAGAGCTAAAACAACAAAGACAAAATCCAAATACAGATATATTTTAGCATGGGTGACATCACAACTAAGAGATATGACAATGATGAAAATGAGGAGATTATAGCAATAAACAAGAGCTAAAACAACAAAGACAAAATCCAAATACAGATATATTTTAGCATGGGTGAGTTGGAGAAATATGTAAGAGAAAATTAAAATGTCCATGAAAAATTGATTATAGTTTCATTTTGTATCAGAGCATACTAACTCCAAACTAATAAAATAAAGTGGAAGGAACCTAGTAGAAATTCATCATAGAAAAACATATAAAATATATCCCTCCCATCTTTGAGATGTCCCCCAAAAAATAAGATAAAATATATCTCTTCCAACTAAGCTATGCAGGAATGATGATTAAATATGGGGTCGGAATCAATACAGACGACGATAGGTGAGCACACAACATGGCCACCAGTCTGGTTGTGTTTTTTCACAATGCGTGGCTCATGTCATCACTTTCACATTTCTTCGACAGGTATGTGTAAATTAACTTATTCTCCAAGAGCCTCTGATTTCGAACTCGAAACGTGTCAACAACCCAAAACATGTCAACCAAACTACTTGTTGTCATGTATTTATTCACCTTATTAGTCCAACTGTCATACATTTATTCACCTTATCAGTGCAACTGTTATGCATTTATTTGTAGACATGCCTCACGACCATATCAAGTAACTGCCTATAAGCTACGACCCTACTTCTCTGGCCATGGACATCCCACATGTTCCTTTCGTGGAGGCGTATGACCGATTTATAAAAGTGCCCCTACACCGTGATGCTACTACTACTGTCCAAACTCGTCAAAGGAGGACATATACGTCAGGAATTCCATTGCAATGGGTGCATATTCATAATTTCTTAAGCTCCCCGAAACCCTCCTCTTTCTGAAAAATTGCTTGCAATTACTGTCAATTAACTTTCTGTCATTATACAATGACCCCTAAAACTTTGGTGGATTCATAATCTATACAGGAAGGATCCCTGGTTCGTTATAAAAGAATTCATCCAAGTGACAGAGGCGAGGGTTTCCATGGTGGCGTGGGTTGCGGTTGTATGGGTAGAAATTTTGGGGATTCTAAGTTTTCCAGACCCTTTTGTGAGATTTTGATTATTTAGCAGAGGTGACAATGTCATCGAACGAGGAGGGTGAATTTTGATGGAGGAATTCTTTGTCCGTGATCCATTTGACTATCCTTTTTTCCAACGTCCATGTGGGGGTTTGTTCGGCCCTCTGGGCAACAATTTGTTTGGTTCCAACAACCCTTTTGGGTCGATGAGGGGCATTATGGGCATACTGGAAGGTGATCCAATCCATTGTCCTTCCAACGAGGTTTTCATTGATCATGGTATGAATAATACTATCATGGTTATCTTGTGGTAACAAATGGATTTATCAAATTACGTCATAGAGCAGAGCGTTTGTTAGGGTGGTGTAATAATAGGGTTGGAAGTACGATATTTGTAGATTCTTCATGGGCATGTACTATTCAATTTCGACTTTTTATCCCTTCTTAAGTGCTTCATAGAAATTTCATGCAGATTTTGAGAACTCTATTGATGGTGGAAGATTTTAAAACAACAATAATAACCTATTATCCAATTTCAATTTTCATTAGTTAATAAGCGTGTTATTTATAGACCTGAAGACTTTAAAATAATTGAAATAACTATTAATAACAAAGAAGACGTTCATCGACCATCTGTGGGTTATGAGAAAAAGGGATTATGTTCTTTTGACTTACACAGCTTAGTGAATATCTTCAATTCATTGTGTTTCTATGTGTACCTCCTCTCTCAATCAAAATACTTGCAGGGATCACGTAGTAAAGTAAAAGCAATCCTCTCACAAGCTCAAAAAACCACAGAAATGACAAGCTCACAAAACCGTAGAAATTACGCCTTCAATTACATTTGCTTTCAACGATTTCCATATATGAAACAAATGAGAATAGTTTTATCTATTATGCCATGTGGGGTTTCCAAAGTTGAAGCTTCTAATCGCCCCAAAATTCAATTACAAACGCAGAGTCGAGAAATCTTCTATTTGGATTAGTAGGTCTTGGTGTCCAATGTCTTAGCTGAATACTGAAATTAATAATAATCGTAACCTATGGCGTTGGAAATAGCTTGTTATCATGGCACAGAGGGGACTTATTGGCATCAAAAGGGTCTATTGGCATCATAAGAAAGGCTTTTAGAAGACGTATGGGATCATTTTATTATGGCACGACTTGATCATCTAATACACTATGAGTTGCAACCAATTGCCTCATCAAATAATGCGAATGAAGGAATCTGTTGGAATCCCGAAATTCTAGTGTTGCCTCTGAAGGAGAACGATTCAGAGGACATGGTAGTTTTCAAACTTCTCAACGAGGCTACTAAATATTGATTGTCTGCATCTCATGAACAGTAGGAGATGATGATTCCTAGAGCAACTAGATACAGGGCCTACACGTCTACAATCTGCAAGACTGAAATCAGTTGGGCACAAGGTGATGGTTCAGAGAAGTTGAAGTGGTATAGAGGGGTCGATAGACATCCATGGGGCTAATTTGCAGTGGAAATAAGAAACTCAACAAGGAAGGGGGATCGAGTGTTGCACTGCAGAGGGCTTCACCATTAGTTGCACTCCCCTAACCCCCTTTGCCTGCTCATCTCTTTAACGTTCAGTATCAATAGTCAAATTACTTGTTTTCTTTTTAAAAGGGCTTCCAATCATCTATTTCACTATCATCATTCCTACAATTTTCTCATTACCATGAATTTCACAAACAAACATGAATATTGGAAAGCTCCTACAATTTCTGAGTATTATTATCATTTCTCATTCTCCTTGTTGTTATGGTGCTTCTGTTTGATTGTTGTTGATTAGAGGATGGAGAATCGTACCTCTGCCTTGGCGGAGTCAATCCACTCACCTGCTGTGAGCAGGAGGACCTGGCATCATCAGAATCGATGCTGTGAACAACCATAGTGTAGGATGTCGTGCTCTGAATGGAGGGCTTCCCATCAGAAGCGAGGTTTTCCGGTTCATCTTTCTTGGTCCAGAGATCGATTCCTCCGGCCTTTTGAAACCTGTCGGCCAAGACCCTAATCTATTGGTCAGCCGCAATGACGAACAAAGTGGGGGCTTGGGCAGGCTTTTCCTAGGGCTTTTCAAGATTGGTCGTGGTTTCTCTAAACTCTGCTTGCTTCCGCATTTCGTAGATATGGCGTTCTCTCAAGAGGTAGGCTTTGAGGAGTTGCTTGGATTTCTTCTCTTGCATTCTCTTCCACTGCCATTTGGTCACTCCGCGCAGGAACATGCGAGGGTCACCTCCCATCATTATGACTTGTCTCAATGGTGATGGAAAGCTAGGGTTTGGAAGTTGGGGTTTTGAGAATAATGGAGCACGCAACAAACCCCTCCATGAATCCAACGGTGAAACGACCAGGCCAGCCATTGCAGAGAAAGAAACCCCTCCATGAATCCAATGGTGAAACGACCAGGCTATCCATTGCAGAGAAAATGGAAATAAACAAAGACGTTCAAGGCCACTGAATATCCCAATGACATTATACAATCGATCCCTCACCAGTGCTTAAGAATATTCCACCTCATCATCAGAGAAAAAAAAACAAAAACGTATACCACTAAAGCATTGTAATTATTAATGATGACATATAGAGTAAACAACAAACAATCACAGCATAAATTAACTTCACTATCCATGACACCATAAATTTACTATTATTCATAAAAATAGAAATTCTACCAAAAATAACACCCAAGGATGGCATCCTACAAGCTGTTGCACTAAGTGTATGAAGATACAAAATACCATTCATTCTTTGCACTGGCTTGTAGCAAAGAATCTTTTTTTTGAAGCCACTTCAAAGATGTATTTATACTTGGAAATAATGGAGAAAGCACCAGTTGCAAGTGCCAGTTGTAAGCACCAGTTATAAGCTTCAATTGTGAGAGTCAATTGCAGGCGTGTTAAGAGTCAGTTCTTAGTTAAGATTCTAGTTGTCTTTGGTTTGCATGTAACTGACTTGGTCGAGTCTTTTCCTATATAAGGATGTAATCCGTCTTCATTGAATAATACAGAAGTGAGCATAGCTTCACGGTGTGTTTGTTTCACATATTTTATCCTGGTATCAGAGCCACGGGAAGAAGGCGTGGATAGCGTGAACGTTTGATCAGATGCGTGGAGATCTGGTGCATGCGTGAATTTTTTTTTTTGGTGAAGCGTTCTTGAGGGAGGCAGTGTGAGTTCTGTGAGGTGTGGACTCCCCACAGTATGCTATAATGTCAGGTACGAAAACATTTTCTTCTACGCATGTTGGATAAAAAGAGGATGCGTGAGTTTTTGAGATCTGTCTGTTGCATTTGTGAAATAGCGCGTGAGGTTGAAATCACGTGGAAGAGTGAGCTCGTGAGAGTTTATTTTGTTGGTGTATTGCAGTTGCGTTTACTTCATGCATAATTGGAGCATTATAATCAAAGCATTTACGTTTACTTTATGAGAATTGGAGCATGCATAATCAAATCATGCGTGAGTTTCTTGGCATGCGTGGTTTTTGAGGATTGGGTTAGTTTTGAAAAAGAGTGCCACGACTTGTGAAGTGCATGTAAATGAGAAAGGGGATATATATATTTTAGAATTGTGAATTTTGATTTTTTTCAAAAAGAAGGTTTAAACTTTACCTTTGTGAGTGAGGTATAAGTTTTTTTTTATTATTTAAAGTGGATATCTTTTATATAAAAAGGTGAAGAGGGAGTTATAAGTTTATGCATGTGTATTTAAAGTGGATTTCAAGTGGATGCAAGTGAAATTTATATATTATTTTTATATATAAAGTGTTGTTAAGGATTTTTTTTTAAGTTTTCTCTTAAGAAAGCTAAGACTCAAGATTGACATGGATCGGTGGTATCCGAAGGCAGAGCGACGGAAAGTTGCATATCCTTGGTGATTTACCTGTAGAGACTAAATTGCAACGATGGCGAATCCGCTGGCAGAGACCTACCTCAACGAAGCCAACAAGTTAGATGGCTCGAACTTCATTAATTGGAAATTCAAGATGCAGACGCTCATGGAGGGCTATGGTGTCTGGAACATTGTGAAGGGAACTGAACTGAAACCTGATGTGGTTGCCGGTGCGATAGCAGCACAGATCCAAGATTGGGAGAAGCGTGAAAACAAGGCAAATGTATTGTTGTGCATGTCAGTTAAAGATAGCATAATTCCACATATTAGAGACGCTACAACTTCTGCTGCAACATGGACAATGCTTAAAGCATTGTATGAAACTAGCAACACAAATCACATTTTGTTTCTAAAAACTAAATTGCTAGGCATTAAGATGGATGGAAATGAATCTGTTAGTTCATTTTTGGGTCGCATTAAAGAGGTGAAAGACAAGCTAGTAAATATAGGGGAAACTGTTTCCAACACTGATCTGGTCACTATTACCTTAAATGGTATGCTAGAAGATTATCATATGTTCGTATCAGGTCTCACAGCAAGGGAGAAACCTCCTATGTTTCAAGAACTGACAGGTATTTTGTTGAAGAGGAAGAGAGGCGCGGGAATCTAAAGCATCAAAGTAAATATTTGGCACTGTGGTCAAATAATAGATCTGCGAGAGGGAGATCATGAGTAAGAGGCAAAGGAGGCAGTTCATGGAAGAGAGGCGGTTCATGTTAGAGAGGAAGTTCATCGCAGAGAAGGCAATCTCCAAATCAAGGTATGCAATCTGAAAGGAATGAGTCTAAGAGTTGTTTTTATTGTGGTCGACCTGGACATATGGTTAAAGACTGTCATAAGAAGAAAAGTGATGAGGCTAGGAATAAACCTAGAACACATTCAGGTCATTATGCA
>ML788546.1:343463-363325 GCA_009831015.1 Picea engelmannii | reverse complement strand
AGTTACATTACTGCCTAGGTCTTGAAGTTTGGAGAAATGCAGGCCAAACTTTTGTTTGTCAGAGTAAGTATATCAGAGAAATACTTAAGAGATTTAAAATGGATCAGTGTAAGTCTTCTACTGTTTCCATGCAACAGAATATGAAACTGTCTTGTGATGATGGTTCGAAGGAGGTGAATGGCACTATGTATAGACAGATGGTCGGTAGTCTAAATTATCTCACTACAACCAGACTTGATATTTCATATTTTGTGAGTGTGTTAAGTCAGTTCATGGCGAAACCTCATGAAAGCCATTGGAATGCAACAAAGGCAGTACTCAAGTATCTAAAAGGTACACTTGATTATGGTATTAAATATACTGATGCATCTGATGTTGAGTTGATAGGTTATTCAGATTCAGATTGGGCTGGCAATCTGGATGATCGAAGATCAACCACTGGATATGCGTTCAACATTGGATCCGGGGTTGTTTCATGGAGCAGTAAAAAACAACCTTCTGTATCTTTGTCTTCTACCGAAGTAGAATACAAAGCCTTGTGTGCAGCAACTTGTGAAGTTGTTTGGTTAAGAAGACTTCTTCAAGATGTTGGAGAAGAATGAAGGGAACCTATGATGATCAGATGTGATAATCAAAGTTCAATCAATATTGCGAAGAATCCGATTTTTCATGCGAGGACAAAGCATGTTGAAGCTCAGTATCATTTTGTTCAATAAAAGTTGCAGTCAAATGAAATAACTCTTGTGTATTGTAATACTAGTGAAAATGCTACTGATATTTTCACTAAGCCTCTTGGAAAGATTAAGTTTGAACTATTTAGGGAGATGTTAGGTGTAGAAGTCAATCCATTCTCCATTAAGGGGGAGACTTGGAAATAATTTAGGGAGATGTTAGGTGTAGAAGTCAATCCATTCTCCATTAAAGGGGAGACTTGAAAATAATGGAGAAAGCGCCAGTTGTAAGCACTAGTTATAAGCTTCAGTTGTGAGAGTCAGTTGTAGGCATGTTAAGAGTCACTTCTTAGTTAAGAGTCTAGTTGTCTTTGGTTTACATGTAACCGACTTGGTAGAGTCTTTTCCTATATAAAGATGTAATCCGTCTTCATTAAATAATAGAGAAGTGAGCGTATTGTTTGCTTCGTATATTTTATCTGGAACTTGCTTGTGGCAATTCTTAACTCCTTGTAAGTTAGTTTATGGGGCCAGTACTCCATCTCCCATTCTTCGATCATTTCTCCATACTTCGCTCTTACGAAAAAAATGGCTGCAACAACCAGCGAGAAGAAAAGCACAGTGGCCAAGGTGACGCCGACTATGAGTCCCCGGCCTGGGAGTTTGGAATACATGTTCGCAAAAGAAGGGAGACGTAATAGATTGAGGGGCGACGCCATGCCTTGGTTGTTGAAGCTCCATGTGAGAACGTAATGGCCTTCAATGAGGTTCCTCGTGGTCGCTAAAAAGCCAACGAACATCTTCTCTGGCAGAACGTTGCCCAGATCGATTTTCAGAGACATCAATGGCTTTTGTGGTCTCGGCGAGCCGACCAACATGATGGTAAGGTTGAGACGACTTTGAGGATGATTGTAATCGATCCAAGCCTGTATGTTCCGTCCACTCTCGAGGTTCAATCCATGGAAGTTGTTCTCTCCATTCCAATACCCGACAGTCTTGGTCTACATCGAGATGAGGCTATTGATGTTCACACCCACGTGGTGGTCGTCGGGGTCATTGAATTCCACACTGTTGATCGTATCGAACTCCACTGCGAATAAGTAATTGTATGGCTGCCCATTGCTAGTGAGGTTAAACAAGCCCAAACACTGGGACGACAGAGCACCGATGGGAGATCTGTGGGGCATCATGATGAAGGCTATTCTGTGTCCAGCTTCGACAGAGGGAGGATGCACCATGGAGAAAACAAAGTTAGTGCTAAAGGACAAAATCATCTCGTTGCTTTTCATCTGCACGAGAATTGAATAGAGCGTCCGACCAAGCATGGACTGCAATTGGTTTGTGAGGGAGAGCATGGATTTGGAGCCGATGTAATGTCCCCATATGCTAGTGTAATTGAGTTTCCGTGGGATAGGGTGGGTTAGTGTAATTGAGTTTTGGTGGGATAGGTTGGAAAATAATTAAGAGAACATGGATTTGGAGCCGATATAATGTCCACATATGCTATTGTAATTGAGTTTCCGTGAATAGGGTGGCCTAGTGGGCCTAGTGTAATTGAGTTTGGGTGGAAGGAACATGAAGAACGGAAAAAAAGAAGGTCAAGTTAGGTTATTATTTCACATTCATAAGAGAAGGAATGAAAAATTTAAATTGAAAATATAAAATAAAATAGAATAAAAGGAATTTAGGATATTTTTGAAATCATTCATTTGAAAAATAAATGATTTTAGAGAGCTCTCAAGGACATAGTCTAGAATATTGAAAACCCTTATTTATTTAATAATTTAATGATCTTAAGAAAAGAATCTAGAGTATTAGAAACCCTTGCCATAGTCTTATATAAATTGCTGATTTCTCATTGTGATTCATCCAGATTGTGTTTATATAAATTGCTGATTTCTCATTGTGATTCATCCAGATTGTGTTTACTTTCTTTAGAAGCAGAGAGGATGGGCCATATTCTAGCCTCGGGACAGAGTATAAGACGAGTTCTTCTTGCTGTCAGTCATCTTATGGCTCTTCATTATTAACCGAGCTTACATTTCATGTGCTGGGCAAATCTACCTTGATTTGTGAGTGCTGTGTACGATTTCCAGAGGAATTGGGTCGCTCCTTTCAAGGAACAATCAAAGGAAACGTGGGTTTGCTGAGTTATTCCAATCTGGGCACGATTTCCTTGAACCTGGGCAGCATATTTGCAAGCTGGATGAACTAAATTACTTGCTGGTCGATTTGCTTCAGAGGGGGATCCTACTCGTATTGTTTGTTGACTGTTTGACTGTTATCTTAAAGGCAAGGGAAGCTACTGTCTCCTATTCTCACCACTACACCTATATACTTCAGCTTGAAGAGAGTTCAGAACATCAAGTGCATTATACAGACCTGTGGCTAATTTGAAGGAGACCACTCTCAAATTTATACACCAGGTTCTTTATTTCCTTGTCATCTATGGTTGCTGAAGTTTCATTGTAATTTCTGTTATTTTAATAATTAATTACAACAGTCATTTTGTCATTTTTGGGTTGGGTAGCAGTCTCACTGTATATTGAGAATTTTAGGACGTAGGATTTGTATATTATGGCCTGATAATTGCATACACACTGCTTACATCCGTTATCTGAACTATCAAACAAGTAAAACACTTCAAGTCAGTGGGAAACCTTTAGCATTGAGCAGAACCCAAATAAAACGAAATATCAGTGATTGGAATATTACAGCCGATGACTGTAGCCTCAGCTTCCAAGATCAAGTGGGTTCCATTGAATCCGTCGAAGATGAAAGTGGTATGTTGATGATCCTCATGGGCTTGTGCAGGAATAAGTGGTGTGAAAAGGGAGGTGAAGGCTATCAGGAGAAGGCTGCGCCATGGAATTAGACTCATTAATCATTTATTTGGGTGGAGCTAAATTCCTTCTCGGAAAGAATAAATAGATGATGGATATTAATATGTAATCAAGTGATCTGAAGTCTCACAGTACATTGGAAAGGTTCACTAAAATCTTCGAAACCGACTTCGGTGTTAGGTGCAGTTACCATTCAAAGATTTGTTAGCTTTGAGCACGATTCGGAAATCGTGCAAAAAACATTGAAGGAATACTTTTCTTATTGTAAAATTCTTAACAGCGAACTTCTCACCACGGAAATTTCGCACTGTAAATTCTTAAATTTGTCATTTCAATGTTCTCGTCTGTTCTCGAATACCGACCACGGAAGTCTGTTCTCGAATACCGACCACGGAAGTTTTACGGAAAAGGATTGAAATCAGATTCGACTTAGTGAGAAAGGAAAGAGTAAAAACACGGCAATGACTTTCAGGAAATAAGACTTGTCGTATTGAGGAATGAAATAGGAATAACACGGGAACGACTTCGAAAAAATAAGACCGCGTAGTCCTTTTTTAGTTATGTTTAGTAATTTTTTTAAATTTTATTATCAGATTGGTTTAAAATTAGGTTAGGAATTTAAAACAATTGTTGATATTAATTATTGAGATTGCATATTTTGAATGTAATAGGATTTTTAAGATGGTTGAATATATTTGTGTATTTAAAAATGCAACTTAAACTATGTAAAATTATAATAACATTTTTTGTAATTTTATTATGAGATCTGTTTAAAATTAAATTAGAATTTAAAAAAAAATATTGATATTAATTATTGAGATTGTATAATTTGAATGTAATAAGATTTTTAAAATTGTTGAATATATTTGTATATTTAAAGATACAACTTAAACCACTTAAAATTACAATAACAGTTGTATCATTAAATTATAATTATAGAAAAAAATCAAAATATAAAATAACATGTAATAATTTTAATATTCAAATTCCTTCATATAATGTGATAATTTTAATATTCATGTCCTATGTGATGTGATAATTGTAATAGTCACGTGATATAATAAACAAATCTGGCCAGCCCTAATTTTGTGTAATGATGGAGGAAAGGAAGTAGTTTTTGTTGAAAGTGACTTGCTTAATTTTTGGGAGGGTTAAACTAGTTACTACATAATTATAAAAAAGTACAAATACCGAATCAAATTGCAATGGACAAAAGTGAGTGAAACATTTTAGGACCTTGACTTGACTTGTATAATTTTAAGATTAGAAGTATTCCAAATTCGTAAGGAGACAAGATATTCGTATTAACGCAAAAAAGTATTTTTTTAAGTGACTTGCCGAAACTTTGGGGACGTTAAAATAATGATTATATTAGCATAGCAACTAACTAGTTGTTGGTGAAAGTCTAAAGGTTTATGGTGTAGTAGTGCTCTAGTTATGATTTTTTATTATAGATGAAAAATATGAAAAGATTGTAATTATGTGGTTGCTATAAGTAAATCTGATACAAATGTAAATTTAATACTGTAAAATGATAAGAAGTTAATAATAGAGTAAATTTGTAATTTCAATTAAATTTGTTACTCATTTAAATGTGGCAATTAGATAATCATAAAGTGATTTTTTAATTTTTTAATCATATCAAGTAAATATTAAAAAGTAAACAAGTAAATTAAAAATTTTTAAAATACTAAAAAGTTATAAACAAAATATCTGCTGTATCTTGAAAAAAATAGATGGTGGTGAATATTATTAAGCTTAAAGGCGTATAACTATTAGAGATGGGCACAATTAATCATCTTTTAATCTAAAATTCTAATACGATGGCTAACAATTGAAAATGCTAGAATATTCTTAGTCATCCTCCCAAATCAATGAATTTGATTTACTCTTCATAACTTCCTTGTATTTTTGAATGTATTAGTTAACATTTACCTAATCATATTAAGAAATTACTGTACCACCATATGATTGCCACGTGTTTCACTGATTAACCTTTGAAATTACCACATTTAAGATTAACTTTTAGATTTACTCAACTTTATATGTGTTTCAGCGATTCACCAAAATAATTCAACATTCACCAGAATAATTCGACATTCACCAACAACAACACCAGCCACTTTGCTGCTGTGCTACTTAAGTAATAATAGACGGCAGTCACCATTATTAGTTACCTGTTAGGGTTCTAAAAAGCCAAGAACAAAAAGAGTCATCTAATGTGATAGACTAGTGGTCGTCGTTAAAAAGCAAAGAACCAAAAAGTAATATACTGTGATAGAATAGTGGTCGTCGTTGCGTTAAGAATGGGTAAGAGACCTGGATAGTCAAATAGACGCGGTCGGCAATATCATATCAGGAAACCCATATATTAAGATCCAGCATCCATGTATTCCCAAGATCAAATCATTTGTTCCGGGGAGAAATTTAGGTCATGCAAAAGGATCGATTGGCGATGCTTTCATGGTTCAGCCTCCTCCTTATAGCCTTCAGCTACCTCATCGAACCACTTTTTGCTGCACAGGCCATGAAGGAGGACCATAGAAACACCACTTTCGTCTTCGACGGATTCAATGGAAGCCATTTGTTCTTGGGAGGGGGTGCTTCAGCCATGCGCTTCAAACCCGTGCTTGCCCTCACAAATCACTCGAAATTCATTTCGGGCCACGCGATGTATTCAACTCCCGTGCAGATGAAAAACAACGAAACGGTTTCCTCCTTCAGCACTACCTTCGTTTTCTCCATGGTGCGTCCTCCCTCTGTCGTAGGCGGACACGGAATAGCCTTCGTCATGATGCCCCACAGATCTCCCATCGGCGCTCTGCCAGCCCACTATATGGGCTTGCTAAACATCAGCAGCTGCGGGCAGGCATCGAATCATTTGTTCGCAGTGGAGTTCGATACGACAATGAATGTGGAATTCAATGACCCAGACGGCAACCACGTGGGCGTGGACATCAACAACCTCAAGTCGGTGCAGACAGAGACTGCCGGGTATTGGAATGGAGAGGACAGCTTCCATGGATTGAGCCTCAAGAGTGGACATAACATACAGGCATGGATTGATTACAATCATCCTCAAAGCCGCCTCAATATTACCATCACGTTGGCCGGCTTGCCGAGACCGCAGAAGCCGTTGATATCTCTGAAAATCGATCTGCACAAAGTTCTGAAAGAGAAGATGTTTGTTGGATTTTCAGCGGCCACAGGGGTCTTCGTGGAAGACCATTACGTTCTGGCGTGGAGCTTCACCACGGAAGGCACGCCGCCGCCTCTCGATGTGTCGCGTCTCCCTTCATTTGCTAACATGTATTCCAAAAGTCGGGACCCGGGATTCATAGCCGGCGTCACCGTGGCCACTGTTGTTCTCTTCTCGCTGGCGATTGGGGTGGCCCTGTTTCTCAAAAGCACGAAAAACAGGGAAACGATCGAAGAATGGGAGCAGGAGTACTGGCCCCATAGATTCACTTACAAGGAGCTCAACATAGCCACCAGCAGATTCCGGGCTGATAACATTTTGGGGCAAGGGGGTTTTGGCAAGGTTTACAAGGGCGTTCTCCCCAGCAGCGGCCAAGAAGTCGCAGTAAAATGCATAACGAAGGAGTTCACGGAAGGAATGAAAGGGTTCGTCGCAGAGATCTCGAGCACGGGACGCCTACAGCACAGGAACCTGGTTCATCTCCGGGGCTGGTGCCGGAGGCATAAGAAATTATTCATTGTTTACGACTATATGCCCAATGGCAGCTTGGATAATCTCATATTCGGAAACCCAACCACAGTCCTGCCGTGGCCTCGGCGATACGCGATCCTGAAGGGCGTGGCGGCGGGGCTGCTGTATCTGCACGAGGAATGGGAGAAAATGGTCATCCACAGAGACATCAAGTCGAGCAACGTGCTTCTGGATTCCGAGCTCAACGGGCGGCTAGGAGACTTTGGCCTCGCTCGGCTGTATGATCACAGCGAGAATCCTCAGACGACTCATGTGGTGGGAACGCTGGGGTACATAGCGCCGGAGCTGATACACACGGGGAAGGCCACTCCCAGCTCGGACGTATTCAGCTTCGGAGTTCTGCTGTTGGAGGTGGCATGCGGGAGGAGGCCCGTGGATCTGTCGAAGGACGCCGACCAAACGATTTTGGTGGAGTGGGTGTGGGAGCTGTACAGCGAGGRGAGGTTGGTGGAGGCATCGGATCCAAAGTTGGGGAAGGGCGGATATGATGTGAGAGAGATGGAGAAGGTGCTGAAATTGGGGTTGTTGTGTTCTCACCCAGAGCCGGAGAACAGGCTGGGCATACGCCATGTTTGTCAAATACTGGAAGGCGAAGCTCCTCTTCCCCACATCTTCATGGCTTCGTTAAACGTGAGTATTATGGGTTCTTAACCCATAGCTGGCCTTTCCCGGGTATATATGATTAATAAGTTTGGGGAATAGACTTCGAACATAAGCCGGTCAGGAGGAGTATGCTCGATCCAGGTTTCGAAGGTCGAAAACTATATGATGAGGTGTACATAATTTTCCATCGGATCTTCGAGATAACCCGCAGAAAAGTGTTCCACAATTTCATATAAAGGCATAGCGACATTTAGTACTGTAAGTGTTAAATGTTGTTGGCGCTTTGCATATAATGGCATCCAACAAAAAATGACTATATATATGAAATAGCTTAGCCACTTAATAGGTTAATTAGCCCAGCCACCGAACTTGTGGATGATGAACGTCCATAGGCGATGATAGTGCCAAACAATGTTACAATTTCCTTGGTTGCCAATTCTTTTACTTTCTGATGGCGTTGCAATTTCTTCTGCTGCCAATTCTTTGGATACAGCAATTCTTTGGATGGATTCGGCCAGCTCTACTTCATTGTTTATAAGCGGCAAGCAAGTTGGTTAATAATTAATTTGGAAAAAAAAATTAAGCAAGTTGGTTAATAATTAATTTGGAAAAAAAAATTAAATATTGATTTTTAATTTAGTAGACACTGGGAAGAATATTTTTCTCATTAAATCACGAAATACATTATGGTTTAAAAATTAATTAATATGAAAATTTTCAATAGATGCACATCTATAATCATAAAAAATATTTTTTTATTATTTATATATTTATTATAATATATTTATTCTTAATTTTAACACACTCTAAAAAGCAAAATAGAATGTTTAGAATTTTTTGACATTAATGAAATAAATTGTTATTAATGAAATGAATTGTTATAGTTTTTTTCCACATTTAACAATAAAGTTTTAAATAACAACATTTATATAAAAGAAGCATCTAAAAAGTTATCTTAATTAACATACTCTCTAACCTGGCAAATGTAATGTACAAGTAAATCAAGGGGATGTTCCCAATGCAAGTAGGACTATGTGCTATTTACATTGTAGAGTTGTCACATTATAAGTAAATCAAGGGGATGTGCCCAATGCAAGTAGGACTATGTGCTATTTAAATTGTAGAGTTGTCATGATTTTGGAATAATTATAAAGGAAGATTTTATCTTTAGTTCTTGTTATTAGTCTATGTTGGAAGGCCATGGGTAGGGACTATAGGTTTAGGGTTGACTTTAAATTTTTTGCAGAAATTCTAATGTTTAATTTAGGAAGTTTGTATTCATATTTAAAAAAAAAAAATTATAAATTTGTTACAATCTTATTCGCTGATAGGTTTAAAGTGTTATTGCTGGCTTCACTTCTTCCCATGCTTTGATTAATGTTTACTTCACTTCTTCCAATGCTTTAATTAATGTTTACTTCACTTCTTCCAATTCTTCCAAGTGCCACCACTCTGCTTTGACTGCACTTTCATAAATGCCATAAATGCCCACTGCATTGATAGTGATTACCATTTCGTCATTTTCTTAGTTCAGGGTTCAAGGTGGGAATTGCACTACATCCAAAATTGCCACCACTCTACTTTGAGCCTGTTGCTTACCCACCTCCTTCGTACTAATGAAGAAAAGCCATTCATTTAATTAAATACTATATCCAAAGTTTGTGAATCCAAAGTATGTGAATTTATTAGTACTAATGAAGAAAAGCCATTCATTTAATTAAACACTATATCCAAAGTTTGTGAATCCAAAGTATGTGAATTTATTGAGTGAAAATGGAAATATCCAAAAGAGGTTCTCGTTAACCAGATAACACATTTGTACTGATGATAACACAATTAAACTATCAAATATTTACATAAATATCAATATTTTTATTAATAATTCAAATTACAATTTTTTACTGTGAAAATTGTCCATTGTCCATACAAGCCCGAACACCCTTCAATAAATGAAAACAGGGGTTGGTAGTAAACCTGCAAAGACAAAGACGTTTGTCAGGACAACTATGGAGATAAAGTATGCATGAAAATAAATGTACATTTATTTAGCCATAGTGTCCAATCTTTGCAAATAAATGTCGATCTAGATGTTTGGGAACACTTCACCGTGGTTGCATCTCTGTAGAAACTGACCAAAACAATTACAGTGGCGACAACGAGTTCTCTTAGCAGTGCGGTGTGTTGGTGCCCAGTCATTGATCTTCTCATAGTTTCCAGGTATCATGACTCTGATCTTCATCTCCCTTATTTCGTGCCCGTTAAGTTTAAAATGTCTAAATTGAAAGTAATATTGCATTTTTTGTATTACTCACAATGTCTTTGTACCATTCTTTCTTTGTCTTGCTGAGGGTAGCATTCTTTCTTTGTCTTTCTTAAGGAACATTTCTGTGAAACATATTTTCAGTTTATTTCTATCTTTTGCTTAACGAACTTTTATTTCTTTCTAGTTTTTATGAAGCTATAAGGAACATTTGTGTGAACACATTTCCAGTTTATTTTTGTCTTTTGCTTCACGAACTTTTATTTCTTTCCAGTTTCTGTGAAGCTAATCTTTAAGGGAATATTTTTTAATTTCTTAAAATTAAATTGTTCAAAATTATTATATGAAGATCTTTACCAATCAATCTGTACTAATATCTTTAAATAAATCATAGATACTAATAGTAGTTAGGGTCATTACCTTGAGAAAAATTGGTGAAGGAAGAGTCCATCCTTGTAGCTCTCATTGGCACCAATCTTCATCTTCCCATCCTTAGCTCTTCATACTGTACCATTCAGTTTACTTTTCAGTTTCAGGTCTCCATATTTCACAAAATAGTCTAGAAAATTATTTACATCAAATGCATACCTGAATACCACTCAGCGATGCAGCCTAGATTGATAACCTGAAGCAGTTTTGCAATGCCAAATATTGAAGTTGCAATAACTCAAAAAATGTTTTGGGCAATTTAGTTAGATTAGAGCAGCCAAATAGATATAAATCTTTGAGGTTTCGAAGTTGGGAAAAATCGATGGGAAGTGATTGTAGGAATCCCATATTTTTCAAAGCTAGTTTTGTCAAAGTTATCATGTCCGGAACTCGATTTTCTAGAAAGCGATAAAAAGAACGTAATGGTCCAAAACGCCCAAACCTGGAACCTAAAGGTCTCTGCCGTGAAGATTCTCGTTGCTTGACCTTACTAGACGAGGATGGGATAGTGTAGTCATGTGGGGGCAGACCCGTCAAAGTATTTGGTGGTGGGTCAAGAGGATCCCAATCATCTAAGTGCCATGATGGCTGCAAAGCACATCCAACTACCGCTCACAGTAGTCTTTGTCACACCGACTAGATAAGAGTCCTCCCAAAACTTTTAAGGACAAAGGAAACCCCCCACAAATTTTCAAAAACCCTTCAATTAAATTGTCGAGTTCCTCAGATGGTTTAGATTGAGAAAAATCATGCCAGTAGAAGAGCTCTCGGGCATGAATTTGTCTTCAAAGGTGGAGGATAAAAGATGGATGCTCTTACTAGGTTTTCAAGCTTCAGGCTTGTCTTCACTTTCTCTTCCCTTTGAGAGGGCTGGAAGAAGCTTAGGGGATAGGACATTACCTCCATTTCCACCCCAATAAGCCTTCACATGCAATCTTTTGGTAGAAAATCAATTGCAACAAAAAATTGCACACTTTTGGTAGAAAATCAAAATGCAACTCAATTTTGAAAAATATTTTATATAAGCGATGATTAAATGGAACCAAAAGCTAAAAAATAAAGAGTTCAAAAAGAGAACATGTGGTTAATAGAAGCTGACAATGCTCAAAGAGAACATAAAAGTGCTAAAAGAAGGGAGATGTACAACAAGAACATAGCATAGACAATTAAATCTAATATTTTTATGTTTCTAGACAAGCCTTGGATAGGAAGCACAATGAATCGCGTAGAAATGAAAAACAAATAGAACAGAAAATGGCACAGTTATATTATACGACATAGTACATACAAGATAGAATGTGAGGCAGATATAAAAATAATACCTGGTCAGAATGTAGACAATGCAAGAATCATAGCCAAATTTGACTAAGGTCATACCACTTGATAGCACACACAGGGAGTTAAATCACAACAATTGCTGAATCGAATGTTACAAGTTATAATGACATTGTCGAACTATACTATTACATAAACATTAATAGATATTTGAAAGATACAGTCTATAGACTACAAAAAATCGCCAGAACGCTAACCTTATCAATCACCTTTAGCCAAGTCCATTACCCCATACTGCTTGTACAAAGTTGTCCTATTCAAAGAAAATCCACTGTGTTGGTTGGCAATTAAATTTATAAATTAAATAGACCCTAAACCTATACACAAGTAGTCATTGGTCATTTGCTAGGCATGGAAAAAATCAAAATACTTTTATCAAATCAATACTCGACATACAATTAAATCAACCAATGTTGTCTGTAAAATGTACACTTGGGGCAGTTCCACCAAGAGCTGTGGTTCTGGAGTGACATTGCACATGTCCTGTGAAGAAAATTAACAATCAATAATTCCAGTACAAATCTTCCACGAGATTATCAACTCACGTTGAAAATGTTATACATGCAATATTGTTGCCTGATTGACGTGGAAATTTTTATTGTCTTCGACAAAAAAATTTTAAGCATAGTATTATAACGAAAACTACATACAAATTTTAATATTTACCTCCCTTATACAAACGACTGGTTTTTTCTATAATTGAGGTGATTGAATATTCTTTCATACCTAAAATTATGGCATTGCTTCACAAAGGTAAAAAATGTTTCTTGAAGACCCTTGATTAAGTAGATTTCTTTTACAAAAATACTAATTTGCATAAGGGTTGATACTAATTTGCATAAGGGTTGGCAAGATCATGCATTTTCTATTACCAATGTTATTGTTTTATAGTAAAAGTCAAATGTGACCAAAATCATTGCACTGAGAGAAGCAAGGTGCATTCTACAACACAGTCTGAAGGAGATGTGCAATGTCTATGCCTCTAGCACTGACATGATACATGGGATAAGTTAGCCCAATATAATACTAAAATATTTAAAATAAGAACCCAACATCGATGAGATGTGTAACATCTGTACTGATATTAAACACCAAATGATTTGCATCTCAATTTCTTTTTTATTCCTCTCAGTGCTTAATAGATCCTGAGTTAAAGTGGATATACACTGGTGGTAGATAAACCCTTCCTCTTTTACATGGATATTTAAACTTACAATAGTTTTCAAAGTAGGGAATTTCTTTTATAATTAAGAATAATAAATATACGAGCCATGCCCTGACCTACGAAGTAAGTAAAGACAAAGGCGCTAATTTCAAATTAAAGTTTTTAATTTAGTAAGAATAGACAAGGTAAGGGATTTTCTGCTACCATTAACGATAATCTAGAGAATATGTACTGGGATATTTTGCCAAAAGAAATAACATTTTATGTTTCAAAACCAGAAGATATACAAATCCTTATGAACTATAGCTTACATTGAGGCTTCACCATCAATGTTTCCTTTTCACCCTTCCTCATTGTTTTCACAGTTGCGCTAAGGGCCGGACACAAATATCCTGTAAAGTGGTCATTGCCAACACACACGGCCTTAATTATTAACCCAATAGAGAGAGATATCACCAGATAAGGAAACATAATTCAATCAACTCAATGCAAATTCTTAGTATTCTATTGGCGTAATGGCTGCCTATGTTACCAAAACAACTATAACAATTCAATAGCTAAAAATTTCTAAGGAGATATATGGAGGGTTGACTTCGAATTAGCATACCATCTTTAACATAGAATTCGACCCCTTCGAATGATCTGGAAACCACAGTTCCATCTTCCATCCTTGCTTCATATCTCACTGCAACAAAGTTTATATAACACAAAACCAACCGTTTTCTTTACTAAGCCATATTATCCAAAGTCATCCATGTAAATAATGAATAAATTCATGTCCATGTCCTGAAATAACAATAGATACCTAGAACTTCATCGACATCTTTAGGGTATGCCCATCTCTCTCCATCCCTTACAGTTTTCTTTAGAAGGCCTCCATCTTTGCAGACATCTCTAACAGCTGTCCAGGAGAGCATTTCCACTTCAAATTGGAGTGTGGCGTTTGGGGGAATGATGGGAGGAGACCCTGATTCTCCATACCCTAACTCTGGAGGTATTCTAAATATGGCCTTCTCACCCTTCTTCATACTCGCAATGCCCTGTTCCCATCCCTTTATAACTTGACCTGCACACACAACTATTGAGCATGGTTATTATAACACTACACATTAACAGAAAATGTTATACAGATTCTTGACACTGGTCTTCAAGAGTCCCTTCACAATAAGAGTATTCGGCTGGGAATCGTGGGGTACTATCCACATATAAAGCTGGTGAGAATGGGAAAGAAGCCTCTTGTAGTTTCTAAGAACACAAATAAATACATTTCTGTTTACTTATAAAAAACTAAAAATTAGTTTAAAAGATGTTTAGAGATGAACCTGCAGGGCTATCATCATCGTCTTGTTGTGAGAATCCTGGCATATGATCTTCCCATCTTCGATTTGCTCATCCATGGCATTTTCCACGTAGACTTGGGGTCCCAATGGATTTTTCTGGACCCCTTTTCGAGGGGTTCTTTCTCCGCTTGTCTTCTGATGGTGAGGACAAACTCAACCATGGACATATTTTCGTCGGCATTCTCCAACTCAAGTGTTAGATTGAGACAATTTGGAAGAAAAACCCTGAACAAGAATTTGTTCACCCCGGGTTCAGCCTTGAGCTTCTTCTTAGAGGGAACTCTCTCCAAACAATGGAAAAAAAATCCATGGCTGATTATAGGTGATGTGGAGTATAGTCTAGATTGTTGGGCATACTCCTCCTTCTCAGGAACTTGGAAGACCGCTCATCTATCTCTTCCCTTTATATAGGAAAAACAAGGTGCAGGTCTGGTTTATGCTCCCTTTCGTTACCTGGGGTCAGCCGCAGGCCTGTTTTTGATTTGAGGCAGTCTCAGCGACTCCATTTTTGTCTGCAATCCTGTCACAGCTAATTTCTCCGCCCTTCCATCCTTGACATTGGAAGAATGTTATTTGATAGTGGGAATAGGCATTGTGAAGGAAGGAGATGAATACAAAATGGTGATGGTGCACCACTCAGCTATGCAGCCTGGACAAAGGATAGTGGTAACCTACAATTCTACTGAGAAGGCATGGTCCCCACAGAAGATTCTGCCATTTTCGATGCAATAGATAGAAAACGACAGAGGAAACACTATGGTCTTGTATTGTAAGGCCTCCCTTCACACAAAATTAACAAGAATTAACGTATGCAGTGAGCTTGAATTACAGCAAGGATATCTAGCTTCTTAGAGCAAGAATGCATGTGCAACTCAAGACAAGCTCTGGCATTCAGCCATTGCTACAAAGCTCCACTCAGTAACCTCAAAACCAGTCTCAGCAAGCTCAGTAACCTCAAAACCACTCTTGACAAACATCTATTTCTTTATAGACGAGCATTCCTGAAAGTCCAGAAAGTCCATGTAGTAATACACAGAAAGAAAAGCAAAAAGATGACTTTATTATCAAAAATACCAGTTCAAGAATGTACGAAAAAGACCTGTCCAAGGATTGGAACACTGAGCAGACTACAAAGGGAACACTTGGGAGAGTTACAGAAACAGAGCAGCTGAGTGACAAAACCAACCATACGATTGCATGTTGATCTAACATTTGTACCATCAATACCCTTGAACATGACACTAAGCTATGTTATGATAAGGCAATAAATGATTGAGAGGATCAATGTGTACGAGCAGTAATGGGAATACAATAATATAAAATGAATGCACGTGTAAGATTGCATGCCAAGTGAGCATTTGTACCATATGTCAACTAAAAATCACTACCCTAGACTTAGGTAGTGGCACCCACAAAGAATTTCAAGTAGGAGTTCGATTAGGTTACACACACTCTTTATTTTGTTCAAAGGTCAAGGTATTGAGTGCAAATTGTTGAGGTTTTTAAGAAACTAAAGTTAGGTTAGAGAGGTTTTGGATTATGATAGCTCGTTGTTGGCTAAATCTAGAAGATATAGAGTTAAATAAGTGATTTGAACTAAACCAGAGCAAATGGAATCCGTCGCATGGTGTTGAAAAAGCGAAGCTCAACTAAACTAAGCAACAACTAGTACTGCAAATTCAAATTGAACTAGAAGCTAGAAGGGGGATTTGTTTTTTTTAGCTATTGAACAAGATACCTCAAGTGATGAATTATGCAAGGTTGGACTGGAAGGTCTATATATTTAAAAGTTTTGTGATAGCATAGAGCATCTAAAGCACTATAAAAAACTTTATTAAATGAAATTTTATTTGTCGATTTCACACATGCACTGAACTATTGGGAGCTGAGAAGATGTTAATATCATTGTCCCTACATACACTAAAAAACATTACAGTAGAGCCATACATTGGATTCTATTCAAGGTTCAATATATTGAATGCATATTGTTGAAGTATTTAAGCAACTGAAGTTAGGTTAGAGAGGTTTTGGATTAAGTCAACTCATTATTAGATATGATGAAGCTCCCTAGCCTATTTAACACAAGACAAATCCAATTGTGTTATCATCTATCTATTGGATATTAGAAAGGAAAATAGGTAGAGTTGTTGCCTACTATTATTGAAGCATGTCACACCCCATTTTCTTGGAAGATCCATTCATTTATCCACTATAACTAATTGCTTAAGGTGTTATGTGCAAAAAGTAACCTCATGTGTTGTATTAAATTGAGGTTGTTGTTTGAGCAGGCATTAATCTATGATTGAAACTATTATATATGAGCATCCATCTATTATTGTTTGTTTTGGAAGGAAGAGGCCAAGTTTGTTAGTGAGGCATTATCCTTGTTCATTTCTATAATCATTTTCCATATACCTCAAATTTCATCATTTTTTTTCAAGGAAAATACCTTGCGAAAAAACCTATGAGTACTTCCCCATGATATGTGGATGGTAAACGGGGTAAATTGTCGGCCTTGATTACAAAGCCTAACCTTGAGGGTATAGAGAGAGTCAAATTCATGACCTCCTCAACTTCGGGGGAGAGATATCATGTATGGCTCATAAAAACTTGAGCTAACCCTCAAAGCTTCCTCGAAGTCCATCATTATAAGTGTTGAGTGCACAATTAATCATGGACTTGAAGTGTTCAAACTCCTTGATCTAAGTGGTATATGGAACTCATAGTGTAGCTATGAGGGATTATTTACTAGCCTTTAACCAATCCACCTGAGCTCCCAAATCCTTCAGGATGTCATGCCTAAGTCTTTGTTGCAATGTAATCTTCTACCACATTCACTAGCATCTATGTTTCCTTTTAGATCACACTCTAAATCTTGAACACTTCTAACAAATTCTTTGTTATTTTTTTTGGTGTTATGATGCTATAAGGTTGTTTGAGTCTCAATGAGAAGGTTGTTTTTTGGGTCTAGTAAGGTTGTGATCTCCACGGGGAGGAAAGTTTGCATATCTTAACTTTAATTTTAAATTCCATATGCAAGTTTATCCTACAATTTTTTCTTGCCATTTTTAAACCTCCTGTTTTTTGACCTAATTTTTCAATTTATCTTTTAAATATAGCTTGAAAATGTGGTCTAATACTCTAAATTCCATTTCATTTAACCAACCATGGCCCAAAGCTCTTACAACCAGTATTTTCATATTTGGAAATAGAATTTTCTTTATATCTATACAATCTAACATAATGTGCTTTCTCTATGCAACCATGACCGAAACCCTTCATACCCAATATTTCCTATAGGTAAATACCCTTGAATTCATTTTAACATATAGGTAATGTTTCCTACTTACTTGCTCGACATCTTTGTTATTGGTTTTATCCACTGATTGTGGCTTTGTTTCAAATTCAAAGATGTCATCGCATATGAAGAGAATCAAACCAGAGAACAAATTTGGTTTCCCAGAGGCACTGTATGGTGATACAACAAGTCTCCTCAAGAAAGGACAAGATCCACTTAAATGGGATGAGGTCTTCCAGATGTTCAAACTTCAAAACTTTCCCATCAATGTTGAAGACCAAGATCAACTCCGAATCTTCAATAATATTCAGAAATCAAAACTACACAGGGTAGCAGCTCATCCTCCAGTTCTCCCTTGCGCAGATGCAATTGCGTGGATTATCGAGCATGTGGACCTGCAAAATATATACATACTCAATGCTAGAGGGGAGCCCATTGCGTCGTTCCAAGCAGCTGATCTAGCCAAATATTATCATTTGGAAAAGGGACCCCAAAAGTTGGATGAGGATCTGCTCAGTAAATTCCCATACAAAGGCAATGACCTATTCAAAATATGGTACAAACCAGATATCGTTTTTAAACACAGACGATCTGGGAACTATCCAACTACTGAACTAAAAACGCCCTACCAATACATAGTGGCGATGCTTTGCAGATTGTATGGAAAGAAAAATGCTTCCAAATTCACCTTCTCGCTAATGCTTCTTATCTATTACTGCACAAATGAAGGGCTAGAATTCAATTGGGCTGATATCTTGTCGGGAAACCTAGCAAAAGATATTGCATTTGTTAAGCACACTCCGCCCAAGAAATTTCCAGAATTTCACATGTCCTCATATCTATTCGATATCATGTGTGTGGCGCATCAATACCCTAAGATGTGTTAGGCATGGAAACCAACAAAACCATCAATACACATTTATTGCAAGGTGCTCTGGGAACATAAGTACAGAACATAATACCACCAGATATGCAACCACTTCTTTGCACCTCTTTATGAAAGCATTTTCTATGCTCCAACACCATGCATGACAAATAAGGCGCTATCAATAATACAAAATATTGGAGACTGGTATCTAATGGAACATGGTACTTACATCAGAGTATATGGAGCTACCAAAGCTCCCCATCTGCTCCCAATATTTTGCCCCGACAAATTGGTGCTACAAGAGCTTGCCTACCAAACGATTATCCATGGAGTTGGGGTGGCACTCTATCGCAACAAGAAAGATATATGGCCCTTGCTCCCATTGTGGATTGGATCATACTGTTTTTCTAGTCTCAAACAAGCTCATGCTAAAGTGTATACATTGTTATCATATGGCTTTGGAGAAGAACGCTTTAGGAGGCATGACCCCAAGAAAGTGGTTAGAGAACACTGCATCTAGAACAAGTACACTTGGAAGTACACTTCGAGTTTTTGGAAAGAAGAAGAAAACCATTGTGGAGCACAGACTTATGATGAGGTCATTGCTAGAAGGCAAGGGCAACCATCCTCCTCCAAACTGCTCTTGCAAAGTTTTCCTTAACCCTTTGGTCTATGGGCATGACAATATATGATCATCAGCTTGACGATATTTTATACATGTTTAGATATTCTCTAGCTTACTCTACTTTGTAATGTATATATAAGTTGAAAGTGCAATGACAACAACAAATGCATATTCAACACCGTCCAACATGTTTATGCATTTTGTAACTCTAGGGGAAGCATCCTCCTTCAAACTGCTCTTGCAAAGTTTTCCTTAACCCTTTGGTCTATGGGCATGACTATATATGATCATCAACTTGACGATATTTTATACATGTTTAGACATTCTCTAGCTTACTCCATTTTGTAATGTATATAGAAGTTGAAACTGCAATGACAACAACAAATGCATATTCAACACCGTTCAACATGTTTATGCATTTTGTAACTCTATTGTCAACATGTTTATGCATTTGTAACTCTAGGGGCAGCCATCCTCCTTCAAACTGCTCTTGCAAAGTTTTCCTTAACCCTTTGGTATATGGGCATGACTATATATGATCATCAACTTGAAAATCTTTTATACATGTCTACATATTCTGTAGCTTACTCCATTTTGTAATGTATATAGAAGTTGAAAGTGCAATGACAAGAACAAATGCATATTCAACACCGTTCAACATGTTTATGCATTTTGTAATTCTACTGCAGGGGCAT
>ML788546.1:310771-337686 GCA_009831015.1 Picea engelmannii | reverse complement strand
GCACAATGATCCACTCCGCATTGCTAATGCCATTCAACAAGTCCCATTTGCTACCACTTAGCAAAGAAATGCTAGACACCTTGTCTAAGCTTTATCAAGAACTACAACTTGTCTTCATTGATGAAGCTTCTCTAATCGGAAGTTGATTCCTATTCAGCATTGGCAATAGACTAAGAAACATTAAACACATACAGACAAAGTACTTTGGAAACATAGATGTGGTCTTTTGTGGTGATCTCTATCAAGCACAACCCATACAAGATTCCCTCATATTCGAAAAACCTACCATGAACATGCAAACAATAACATATGACTTTTGGAAAGATAATGTGAAGTGCTATGAACTACATACTACAATGCGGCAAACAAATGAGAAATTTATTGCAATCCTGAATAGGATGCGAACAAATAGCCAAACAAGTAATGATTTGACATATATCAATATGAATTGCATGCGACCTACCCCAAATGATCCAACATTTCCTTACTTATTCTACAAAAACAAAGATGTTGCACTACATAACAAACATATGCTATCATTGATGCCTGACAACGAGCTTCTCATCAATGCGATTGATAATGAGGAAGAACACCATGGAAATGTACCATACCATCAACATACATCAACTTTGCCTTCCCAACTTGTCATAAAGTTAAACATGCTTGTTGAAATATATGCATGTAACTACAATTCACAAGATGGTCTAGTCAATGGTGCAGATGGAATAGTCAAATCCTACACAAAAAAAGACAAACTCGATGTCTTGTGGATCAAGTTCTATGATCCACACATTGGACATTGCCAATCTAATAAGCTCGCATACTTGTATACCATGGACATTTTGAATGAATGGATCCCCATATTGCGCATAGCAAAACCACTATCAACAACAAAAAACACATCTCATTTGAAGATCCGAAAACAATTCCCTGTCAAACTTGCATGTGCACGTACAATACATAGGTCCCAGGGTTTAACACTTGACAATGTTGCATTTGACCCTACTGGGATACAAATCCATGGATTGGTATATACAACCTTATCTCGTGTAAGAAACATAGAGTCTTTGTATTTGCTAAATGCTCTCAAAATGGATAACTTCAAAGTGAAACAAAAAATTGATATTGAGATGCAATGCCTCCGAAGTAGTGCAAAATGGGACTTGGCATGTGATTTAGAGTCCATAAAGTCAAGCAAATCCATCTCAATTCTTACGCTAAACACACATATCTTGCATGCACATATGAATGACATACTCAATGACTATGACACAATGCAATCTGATATTCTATGCTTGCAAGAAACATACATGACATTATCTATGCAAAATCAACAATTTCCAAGCTTCAATGGCATATCAAGATGCACTAAACATGGAGTCATGACACTAGTAAAAAAACATCTGCCAATCCTAGAACATATGCACTACGAAGACCAATCTGTAGAGGTCCTTATAGCTAAAGTAGCTTTCCATGGAACCCATATTGCAATAATCAACATTTATGCTGCCCTGCATGCAACTTTGTCTAGCATATTCAATACAATCACAAAAGCATTATGTCATTTTCACCAAAACGATATCCTAGTCATTTTAGGAGACTTCAATATTGACATGTCACAGTGTAATGAGCAGACAAAAAAATTGGAAAACTACATGTGCATTTACAATGCCCATATTCTCCTAGGAAAAACAAACCGTGCACATAAAATGCTAATTGATCATATTTGGTCAAATGCAAAGAATAAAAACTCCAGAATATATACATTGAATACATATTGGACCAATCATGATACAATTTCTCTCATACTTGAAGTCTAAAATACACAAAAATCATAATGCATATTTTGATCTAAAGCATATTTCCATATCTTTGTTACACATTTACAAACGCCTTTCCCTTGTATCACATAAAAAATCATCTCGCAACTGAAAAAAGGTTGGTATAGTCTCAATGTTACATTGTTGGCAATATAAAAACAAAATACATTAGCAACTTTCAATGCACTTGCATCTTCCTAAAATTTATTTGCATAACTATTCACTTTCATTCATTGTTTTGTTAAATGTATAGTACATCAAACCGATTATTTGTGGCTAAAAAGATACTAAGAACAATTATAAACATGGATGGAAAAAAAAGGTACATATTTCCAACCTTCGTTGTATTTTATTAATTTGCATTCAAAATGTCATTTGTTATTGTTCCATCTTTCATATTCTTATATTCTATATTGCATTTTATACATCACCTTTACATCAAAAGAAATAGAACAAGTGACGAAGAAGAAGAAGTTACAAGCGACATTGGAGAAGAAATCCAAGAACAATCTTCAAAGAGAAGGTATGGTCATAACAATAACACATCCAATATCTTCTTCCTAGTAAGCTATATACATATGTAGAATCACAATCCATATGCAAACCAATTTATCTTATGTATGTCAAACTACTTCTTCTGTCTTATATGTCTGTATAGAAGAACCTAGACAAGCCAAGAAACCATTAGCAGTCAGGCATTGCAAACACCACCACAACAACAATTTACAAGGTAAATATTCATAAAATATCTTCCTTTCAACATTCATAAACTATCTTTCTTTTATACATGCAAAAATGAAGAACAACATCTATTAATGCCATTCACAACTTATTATGTTTAGTACACATGCAACATTGTTACCTGAAATACCACTGCCTTTAACTAATGCAACCAACATTGCAAACTTGAGCGATGCAACCACAATTTTGCAACAAGAAGAAATTGAAAGGTATGTGCATAGATATGTAAAACTCTCAATTTATGAAAAAAAATAAAAAATAGAAGATGTTCTTTGTATCGCTTATTTCTTACAATCTCCTTTCAATGGCCTAGATATACACCTCCAAATATTGTATCGATTGAGGACTTGAATAGCCATAGAGTTGGGGAACTTTTCATTGGAGACGTCATGGTTTTCTACAACACATATTTGGATAAAGTAAATAAATCACGTAAAATTCTTCGTGCTGATATGAAAAATGAAAATGGCATGCTGACAGTCACATTAACTGTTCCTGCACACCTTATACAAAGGCATGAGCACAAGATTTTACCTGGCAATGGAATATCTATTACAAATTTTAAAATTCTACCAAAAACCAACTATGACCGTGGTGACTGTGATCAAATTATCTCGCTAGATGAATCCATCCTCGTAGAAACATTGTCCCCAATTTGTAAAGAATACACTTTCATACCAAACACAACAATTAGACAGTTTGCAGATAACATTGACATGTACCCAATTGGAACCATCGGAGATGTCATCACCCTCGCAAGAAAAATCGAGCTACAGTACACACTGCCCATAAAAGATGGGAATACAAACAATGAAAAGGCAATGGTACGATCTCCAATGTTCATTTCGTTATCTTTAACTTTCTAATATATATTAAATTCAACTAAATAACAACGATCATATTCTATGTAGCAGCTTCAATTGTTCGAAACATATGCACATTTCTTTATCTCAATTGAACAACAACTACAAACAGGAAAATTCCCCATTATGCTATTTAAAAATATCACCAAAAGAAGAGACATAAAAGAAAAGGTGTTTCACACAATGCAATCAACATTCATAACAACACTCAGAACAAAAGTTGTAGAGGATCTAAAAAAAATAACACGTTCAACAAATGTTGTAAGTATCCATGTAGAACTTCATTTACAAACTTCATACACACAAGCATTTACACTTTTATACATGTATATATACTATTTAACTTATCCCCTTCTGTAATCTATATGCAGGTTGAAGGTACCCTGAGAATTGCAAATGCATACTCAACACCGTTCGAGCCTGTATGTGCATCTTGTAACTCTCCTACATCCGCAACTGCACTGATAAAAAATGCAATGGTTGATTGTACTAAATGTAGTCAAAAAAGTCCTTTCACATATCAACATTGCCTCAATGCTATTATCTGCACCAATGACAACAAGATTGTACAATGCACTGTCAGAGAGCCTCTTCTGCACACTATACTGCCGAGCCTAATAGACATGTCATATGAGACATATCTACAAAAAAAACAAGGTACTGTCTGCATGCTACGAGACCTTCAAGTTCATGGTATATTCACAGTGAATGAAGACAACATACTCTTACATCTTGAATTAGGTGAAGGAAAAAAAAATCAACTCACTAAAACTTGAACCACTGAATTTACTTCTTAAATCAACTGGTTGATAAAAGTTGATGTCACTTGAATGAAGACCAAAGAGCAAGATTGTACCATAGTCTTTGCTTCCACCTTCTTGAAGATAGAACATATATGCTTATTACACAATGTGTGTGTGTGTGTGTGTATATATATATATATATACATATCTTGCAGATTTCGTGCACTTCGCTTATAAAAAAATGAAATCTTTTGTACAATGCTACATTGGAATATTTACCATGAAGAAATTTTCTAACTTATGGCCAATCATGCATTAAATCACATTTCGTGTCCTTCTCTTCTGTTATATACAATGTCAGTAGTCCAATAAAATCAAAGACAAAATAAATTAACCTTCATTAGAATATTTACCATTAAATTGCATCGCACCATCTAATTGCACATTATTGTTTTCAAATTAAATTGATTTATTCCTTCTTTTTTAATTATTTTCACAACGCTGATCTATTGTAACCAAATAAGCCTTACAACACATTCATTTATAAAATGCTTAATAACAACTTCAAAATGCCTCAAACACCAAAACCAAAAAAAACTCAAATCGCAACATTCTACTCTAATTTGCAACTGTACTTTTCTATAAAATTCACAAAACTGCTTCTGCTCATACTACAACATTAGGATGCTATTGTAATCATACTTCAACATTGGAATATTTTTGCCTTATGAACATTCTTCCATTTAATTGCATTAAATTCGGCAGGGACTACGCTGCTCCGCTGCCCTTGTTACTATTGGGCTCTAATTGCTTAGGGGCCTAATTGCTTACGGGTGGATGCATAAATATGCTTTTATTTTTTATTGAAACAAGAACATATATTTATTATTCTTTAAAAGAACTGGTGAGTTCTTAAAAATAAACACAAAAAAAAAACATGATTTATTTTTCTTCATTTTCTCATCAATTTGTGGTGGTTTTTCCTCCACCAACTCTAACATGCTTCATCATCTAAGGGCATGGCTCAAAATTGGCAAGGAAAAGGAAGGCTTAGACATCAAATTCATTGGCACTTTGTGGAGAAAAGTTTTCATTTCCAAGTATATTTGATTTTAAATGTTATTTTTATAATTTTTAAATTTTAGAAATTTACATTTCTTTTAGAAAAAAAATTTCATCACTATGAAGCAAAACCATGATGAAAACCCAAACTATAACTCCCCACAAAACCCATACAACAAAATTAATCAATGTCTAAATGAACTTAAAAACATAATTGGGGAGCTTATGAACATAAGAGAGCCATCCCAAATTTCATTGGTCAATTCACTTGACACCATTGTTTCTTCCATTGGCCACTTCACTTGACACCATTGTTTCTTCCAATGGCCATGCCCATGGTCAATTATCTGATATATTTGAATATAGGTTTCGAGATGAGAGAGTACTACTCAACTAACATTAGTAAGGAAGAGGTAAAAAAAATAAATATAAGAAAATAGAGTATTGTTCAGTTATTCATTAACCTTATAACCAACCAATTGCTTGATTTGAGAAAGAGGCGTTTTTCCATGGGCTGGTGCATATGCCTGGGATGGAGAGACATCCAGATGGATCAATGGTTTATGTTATTTGATGAATCTTCGTGTAATAACAAGGATGTTCTCTTGCATTTTCTTTGGAAATTATGGGCTAAGTTCATTCCGGGTCTCCATGTCAATTATTTTGACATTGAAGTATTTGACGGGGTTGGTCTTGGCTCTACCTAGGATCAAACAACCACCAACCCATTGAGAGGGTCGACCACTCCTAAGAAATTGCTTACCCCCCCCCAATCCACCTAAGCCCTAAGATAGGATCAGGATCACTATTAATGTGATATCATCCTTGACATGTAGTCTAGTTTAGCATAGTGCATTTGTTGAAAGTTCTATTGAGAACCATCATCTGATGATTTTAGACCACTAGGTCTAAGTAGGGCCTTTAGGTTAGGCTGGCCATTATGGTTGCACTGTAGTTTTTTCTCATTGCGGGCATATTTGTCATGGCCCAATAGAGAATCATATTAGAGATAGTTTCTTGGATGAGGTTAGTATGACATATTTTTTATATTTTCATTTTCTTATGGTGTGTGCACAAAGTTGGTGGACGAAAAAGTGACAAGGGGGTCAACATGAACATGTTATTGATGTTAGAGGTTCAGAAAAACTTGAACTTCCACTCTGCGTGCCACATAGGCATGTTGATAGGAAATCACGTGTGTTCTTAAGAACGCATGTGTGTTCCTAGAAATGTGCACACATTCCTCTTGTGCCCAGTTTTTAAGGGACCGCGGGAGTGATTTGTGTTGATTTGCACACTACGCCTCGCGATTTTCTCTATTTGACAAAGTAAAGAGGAGGAGTAGAGGAGGAGCAAAGCCCAATATCTTTCCACAATGTCCAACTCAAGCCAAGTATGCTTTATTTTTTGTCATTTCCCTTTTTATCTTTGTCTCCTCTCTTGGATTTGCAAAAATACAAAACAATTAGTCATGGGTTATGGATGTAAATTCCAATGGCATTGAAAACTTATTAGCAAGGTTCACTACAAATACATGGTTCAATGACAATTTTGAAGAAAACACAATAAACATCGAAAAAACCCAAGGAACTGAGGTCATGTCCTTTTCTTCAAGTTCACATAGTTCATCTCTGTAAAAACATATGACATGTTAATAAATCTAGCATAGTTATAACATTAGTATCTAATATTTTATTATTATTTAAGAACATTCATTGTCCTCTCGACCACTTAGTATATTGTTCATGACATCCATGTTTGCAATACATACTTAGAGAAAAATACACATAATTAATACTTGAATGTAAATCTCTCAACAATTCATTAATCTTGTATAGGTTTTTTTCAAGTTCATTGTAAAGATAACACATAGTTTTTATTTTTTTTACACAAAATTATGTTAATGATTATGTTGGGATAAAATGAAATTGTTGTTTGTAATACCTTTTTCATAAGTGCACTTATTAAATTGCAACAAATATTATTAAAATGGAACCCAGAGACAATAAAAACCTCCCACAAGAAAACCAAGGCGAGGAAAACCCCAACCCACCACTACCACGAAACATAAACATACATATTGATGAGGGGTTGTATACTTTGAGATCACTTGTCAATGATTTAAGGGGAACTAGAGAACCTAGCTGAGAGTCGTTGGCCACTTCATTAGACATCATTGTGTGATCCGAATTATTTTTGGCATGAAATAAGAGCAGAGATATAATAAAGAAATGTACATAGATACATTAGATATCTAATAATATAACAGAGATATAACCATAAACACAGAGATATAGTAATACACAATTTCTATTAATTAGCGAAATGTACAAAACTGTAGAAATATGGAGTGAAAGACTCGCTAGAATAATGGCATCTTATCTTTGAGAAGAGATGTGATGGATACACTCATTCACAAGAAGATGATTTTTACAATGAGGCTCCAAAGGAATTTTTAACATAAAGAAAATCTAAAACCCTAACCCTAGAATATGAAAAGCCAACAGTTATGTGGACCCTGTTTTGAGTTGTTTGGTGTATCAACTTCCCAGGGGCGTAACTTTGGCATACGATCTCCAATTGGGGCTCACGATAGCTCGTTGGAAAGGTATCAATGAGGATATTCATTTGGGGGCTCAATCTAAGCCTTTGGCTAACATTAAGGTTCCCAATTGTAAAAAAAATGTCATTTAGGCCCTCAAAATGGCCTCGAAAGTTTACGACCCGAAAAAATGTTAAAAATAGTAGATTACCAACAAACTGTTTTGAGACAATTGGAATAGGTGGGTGGCCACCGATATCCACCTGAATCATTCCTCCCTTCTTAGGAAGCAATGGTCTCCATTGCATTGATTTCCTGGGGGAGAAGGGAAAGTGTTTGTTGAATCTGAATCTTGGTGAGTTGCTTTCCTTGCTGGAGAAGTTGCATTGCGTAGCTTGTTGAAGGTTGTCACAAACCTGTTGCTGGCGAGGTTGAACTTGTTCAACCAACCTGTTGTATCTTGGCTTGAATGAGAAGTTGTTGTAGGGATTTTGTACCCTTTAGGAGCTGAGCTCCCTTAGGTTCTACTAGTTCCTAAGATAAGAATAGAGACATAAACTAAGGATGTTCCTAGATATAATTCATACATGAAGACAACCAAAGAAGACAAAAACCTCCCAATGATCAAAGCAATCATGCATGGATTGACAATAGATCTAATAGTATATGATAACACATAATTATACTAATTTTCTACCAATGAATACATAAACTTATATGAAGAATTAGATAGAGGGAAACATCCAGTATGTATTCTATTAATCAAAGAAGCAATAGTAAAACTTACAAAGATGTGAAGCTAATGAAATGGTCTCCTTCCAATATCCTTGCCCAAGTCCTGCAACCAAATCACCAGAGTAACCTTGCTAGCTCTTTCCTCCTATTTTCCATGGGAAATGGATTGGTTCTTATAGGGCTTTAGGGATAAGGCTATATAGTTGTTAGGATAAGATTCTTGAGCTCACAATGGAGGCCGTATCTAGAGTAAACCCTGCGAAATCAGTGGGAAGCCTCATCCATCGAAACCAAATCCAAAAATAAGAGCTTCTAGAATTGGTCGCTCCCTAGACACATAGACAGAGTGATCGGTCGCTCCTTGGCAGGACAAGAAGAGTGACTAACCCTTTTGGTCGAACCCTTAATGAAGGGAAAGAGAGACCAAGAGGAAATTGGGCTGGAAACTCAAGGAAAAGGTGATGAAAATTGTTGTATTGGATACGTGACCACTTAAGAGATGATGGATCAGTAGTTAGGGGGTTAATAACGCTATAAAATATGCCCCCCTAAAGTGAGGTCAGAAGAGGTGTCTGATGGCCGAAATACTTTTCCAATAAAAGTCACAGAGCTTTGGGAAAAGGAAACTTAGAAGAGAGCGTCGTCAATGTTAGAATATAATGGACGTGCTCATTTGACCATTGACAATATCTCTATTGTTACCCAACCATAGGTCAAAGCCACCCTTCGAGCACCTTAACCTTGATAGAGAATCACTTTGGAAGCAAACCCTAGGCTAGATAGCCAAACAAAGGGTAGTACACCTTTCCCAAGGATAACGCACCAACAAGAGATGATCAGATAGTCCAAACCCTAGCCAAGAGATATTCCAAGCCAAAACGTAATTGCTAGCTGCAGCAGCTGCACCGACAGCTCTCCTCCAAACCTGTGCACAAAACTGGGCACTACAGTGTGCACGAGTGCTGATCTGCAATTCTAAGACTACCTGGGCTGACTTCTCATTCTAGGTATTTGTCTGTTCAGTATATTGTTATTTCTTCTGGCTGACTTCTTCTCTTGGAGGCTAATAACCTAATATAAATTATGTTCTTGAGCTGACAAGTCTTCTAGGGTTATTATCCAACTCATTAGGGTTTCTTCTTACTTCTCAGAGTATTCTACTCTCGTCGGGTTTACACGTGGAGGTAAATACCTCCTGCAACTACCATAATATCAACACTCCCTCCTAGCTAGGGAGGTATTACAGGTAATGTTCTTGAGCACAAAACATACCATTCACCTGGTAGCATCAACATAGTCGTCTAGACTATCTCCATGAGCATCATTATCACCATCGGTGTCATCAACTGCATCATCTCTCGAAACCATACTCCATCTGAGTAATCATACATGATGTTGGATAAGTCACTCACACCACAGAGTGATACAAGAGCCATTCTTCTAATATGGAATGTTGTTGGGAAATAATACCCTACGGACTAACAAGCTAGGGATGAACTTGTACACAGATCGTGACCTTAAAGAAAACACATTTAACCTATCACCCCAATACTCAAACCCCTTTTTCACACACAAGCATGGAAAAGACCTACTAACCTTTTTCTATCGATGTTTGATGTAGATCCTCCGTTGTGATTTATCCACTTGCTTTCGCTACTCCTTCTAAAGACAATCCTGCAATCAAGACAAAACACTACGCATGCATGTTATTCTTCTACCTAAGGGTTAGAGATTAAGCATAAATCAAATAAAATATATATCACTCATGCATTGGGACGGGAAAAGTATTCTTTTATTAATATCAAGATGAATCAACTTACAATAATGATAGAGACCAACCACCGTTCCTCGATCCTGATCCTGGGCTCCTCCTCTTCTTTGTCCTCCAACTGCTTTGCTTGAATTCTTCTTAGGCTTGAGGAAAGGCTAAAGGGTTGGGACAAAATGGATTCGGAAATTGGGTTGAGTTTCTTTGCTATCTTTTTCCTCTTCCAAATAGTGCCCCTACCCCTTCTTTTATAGGCTAGAAGGAGCTAGGGTTTTGGACGAACTCTCGGCCATGCATGGCTGGGAGTTTCAGTGAACTGACTCAAATCTTTTTGTCCCGTCGGCAACTTTCCTGTTTTTGTGCTTTGTTAGGTAAACGCGGGCTGTAGTAGGCCATCCAGTGTTCCAACGCGTGCAGTAGTAGGCCTACCAGCATTCTAACGCGTGCAGTAGAGGGTTAGGGCGCGTGCCACTTGTTTTAAGAGGGTTTTCTAGGGTTTATTCAACATGGCTTTGGCAAGGAAGAGATATGAGTTGGCCTGATGCCAGGTAAGCATGGATGGTGCAATTTAGGGTTATAACATGGACATATGTCCTAGAAGAGTAGATGTTCTAAACCATTTTTTGTCTAGGAAATCCCTGTCCTTTAATCATTCATCTGGTTGATAATCATTTACCAAATTGCTAATAGTCTTCAAGGTAATCAGAAAAAAATAGAACACAACTATGTCTATCCATATTAGTACATAACTACAATCCAGTGGTACACTACCACACCAAGTAGCAAACAAGTACTTGATCAGTAACATATAGTCACGAACAGTGGAACACATCCACCACAATAGTATACATCTACTGTCATACAGTCTTCATAACAATCATCTGATATCAACCTGCATAGAAATAATGTTATGATATAAATTGAATCATCTGGACCAATCTTTCACTCACATCTGTGAGATCTAAAAGAATATCTGCCCTCAGAGTAGAACATCAACAATGGGCTATCTGCATTATTCTTCTCAAACAAGGAAGAATGATTGTTCTGATTTCTGATCTTGGACCATTCCTCACCCTGGGCCATTCCTCCGAAACTAAACAAAGTGTAACATGGAGAGAATGAATCTTCCCTAAGGAATGCCTATCCTTGATTGCTGAGCCTGAACCATTCCCCACCCTGGGCCATTTCTCTGACACTAAATAAAGTGCAACCTGGAGAGAATGAATACACCCTAAGGAATGAATGTCTGGACCATTTTCTCTATTAACCACAAGAGGAAAATATTGTCCTGTACCAACCTCCAAAACAGACCATTCCTCATGTTAACCACAATGAGAAATCGTTGTCTGGTGAGATGGGCTAGTCTTCTTGAGTAACCCTCAAGAAGAGAGACTGCCCTAGACCACTCCCCATGTTAACCATAATGGGAAGCCACTGTTTATGGTACATCGTCAATCTGGACCATTTTCCGAACTGGAAAATGTCTGTTCGTCAGAAATCTCAATCCACTTTTTGAACTGGAAAGAATCTGCTCATCCTGGACCATTTTTCGAACTGAAAAATGACTGTCCAATAATACATCAGTGCTCCCTCCCAACCTGGGAGTCTTCTTTTTCAATAAGGAAGTCGTCTGCACAAGCTCCATCTTGAGTACGCAAACTCTTTCATCTTGGATAGAAGCTTTACCAAAATGTATGCTTATCTGCTCATCTGTGGAGATATGTATTGGAGAATATATTTCTCCTTTCTGGACTTCATCACGGATAATGTAATGCTTGATTTCAAATGTACTTCGGTATGGAACACTGGTTTTCTTTGAAGGCTTCATGTAGCTCTAATCAATAGAGTATATTATTGTTGGAAAACTGGAACATATCCATGTGGCACTTATTCTATTATCATGAGATCTGATCTACTGAGTAATCATCTTGATACAATATCTCTGTTATAGAAAATCTTCACCATGCTTTTGTTGTGCACTGGAGGTTCTCCACCAAGTTATCTTCTTCCATCTGCATATAAGGGTCTCTTTCTCAAAGTCTTGAGGTTGTTTTTCGTACACTCTTTGTTCACTTGTTTTGGAGAATAGTCTTTGCATTCATTTGATGTAGAACTCCAACCCATGGATATTGTGGATAATATAATGACTTATGTAGAGGTATGTCTGGTTTACTGGAAAAAGTAATCATTATAATATTCTCCCTCCAACTGGGAGAATCTCTAGTTCTTGATTTTTCAATGCTTGTATTCATATACATTGTTCTTCATCACAACTTTCAGTTCCTTTGCTTGATTTCTTTTGGTCAGTTCATGTCAGGCTGGTAATCTTGTGATTCTTAATACAGTGACTGATTATTCTGGATTCTCTTCCTTTCTTGGAATCTTCATGTTCTTCTTGATGTGTTTCTTTAGTTCTCGGGTTCATGAAGTTTCTTATAGATTCCATTCCCTAAAGATTTCATTTCTTTCTTTCATCATAGGATCACGGATCTGGATGGACAACCAAGGATACTTTAAGGCTTATCTTCGAAGAAGACTTCTTTTAGGGTCGAACTAAACACGTACTTCTCTCTTGTTATTGGATAAATCCGTAAGTGCGGACACAAACCGATCTCCCTAGATCCACCTGGATCCAGAAAAAAACAAGACAGAATGATACTCTTTCCCTAGATTTGAACTATTGAATATACTAAGAGGCACGATTAAAGAAAATACCTTAAAAGTGCTTCCTTTGATCTTTGTTTCTCCTGCTTCGCTCCAATGCTCTCGTACAGTCACGATCAAGACAATACAAACCAATCGAAGTGAAGAAAGTAAATTCTATTCAACAATTAATCTATGTATATGATCAAGGAGTTATACAATAAAGTGCAATCAACTTTATGGGAAAGGGACACATTACTGTATTATATTGATAGAAAGAAAAACTTACAACCTGAGCCTTGATGTTGCAAGCCTCCTTTCGATGACCCTTAGCTCTGACACACACACTTTCTCACTGGAATGAAGAAGATCAACCACCTTTGATAACCTTGCTGGAGTTCCCTAGCTGCTGTAGCTTCAGTCCTTCACACAGTATTTCACTAATTCTCCAATGTCTCTCTTGTTTGTTTTCTTCTAACCTTTTCCATGAGAATCCACTCAATTTATAGGAGAGAATGAATTGGTTACTTGGATAAGAATGATCCCAAAATATCAGGAAATCCAATACTTAGCTAACCACTCGAATGCCATCTCATCCTTCTAGAAGATTCCCTTCTAGAAGATTCGAGAATTCTTCTCTTTCCCTTCTTTAGAAAGTGTTCGCACCCTAGCAGTTATGCACAGTGCGAACTTCTCGCACCTTGGCTTAAGGAAGCCTATGAGAATCATGCATTCTCGCAGGCAAATGTATTGGCAGCCTGCGAACCTTCCTCAAAAATGGTATTTCTAGAAAGAGAAGAAAGTAACTTTTCTCAGGAGAAAGTTCTAATGAAGAGACTGAGTACACCATCATTAATAGATCATCATGACGACCAAAATCGTGGGTAACAAACATGGATATATACTTCATCATCTTCAATGGATCATAGGATTAGCTCCCTCCTAATCCTTTCTTCATGTATGAATGCATGATCTTCCTTTAGGTGATATATAATTGGCTCCCTCCATCTAGGAGAGTCCATGCTTCCATTTGCATCCTTATTCCCTTCTGCAAAGTGTTATAAGTATTTCTCCAATTTATTTCTGTCTTTGCTTCTTCTAAGTCTCTTCAGGATTGATCCTGATTTCGGCTTATCTTGTAATATCTTCCACATGATTTGTTTGATGTATTTCATCCGTTAGTGTTTTTTATCTGACTTGTATAATGATAGCAATCCTTATCTTGTTTTTCTTCCACAGGTATAGTTCTTCTTGGAACACAATATCTTATAAGAGATAGATATACAATATATGTGTAGAGACTATGTAAACAAGATATGTATAAGAACTAAGAAGAGTATTGTTACCTTAATAAGAAGAAGTCTCTTTCATCCTACTTAGTCTTCTTTGTAGGTTCCTTTTCTTCGGAAACTGATGCTTCGTGTGTCCCCTTCCTTTTCTTTAGCTCGAGACAATGATTCTTGTAGTGACCATACTTTCGACAATTGAAGCATTGTATTTCTGAAATGTCTTTCTCTTGATTTGGCTTTCTCCTTGAGCCAAACTTCCTTTTGTTCTTGAAATTCTTGAATATTGTTGTGAAGGCTTGATAATCGTACTTCTTTTGGGGTTTCTCTTTTGCACTGATCTTGGATTCTTCTTGAGCACATCAAGTCCAAAGTTCTTCAAATGTAGGATACTCCTTCCTTGTGTTCATGCTTGCGGAAAATGCATCCCATGTCTTGGGAAGATCATTGAGTACCATGTTTACCAATTCCTTCTCTGAGATGATCTCTTCAATATCTTGTATTTGATCTCTTAATTGAGATATTCTCACAAAATATGATGTTATGTTGTCCTCATCATTCATCTTCATGTCATGGATCTCATTCTTCAGATTCATAACTTGTCCAATGTTTCTGACCGAGAAGAGATTTGTTAGGGCATCGTACATATTCTTCGATGAGACAAGATGGGAGATGTAGGGTATCAAGTGGTATTTTATAGATTCCACTATGATTCTCATAGCATTGATGTCATTGTCTTTGAACTTCTCCATAACTACAACGTTCTGTGGTTCCTTCTATTTTCCTTCTTCAAACACTAGTTCCACGATCTTTCCTTTCACGATATTCAACAATTTATTCTTGGAAAGGATGAGGTCGATCCTTGTCTTCCACACTATGAAGTTAGAAGCTCCATCTAACTTGTTCTCTGACTTCATTGAGTAATTCATGGCTTCTTTGATTTGGTCAACCCTAGATTTGACCAGAGACTCAAACTTGACGTCTTGGCTTGCTGAGAGTATCAGAAGATGCGCTAGGCTGGGGCACACTGATCTATCTAAAAATTAGGTCAATCCCTTCACTTAAGGTGCCTCAATGAGAGGATTAGGGTTTCTACAACTGCACCTTCTAGTAACCCTAGCGACAATGCTATGGTGACTGCTCCTGCTAGAAACACTAGCGACAGTTCTTCAACGAGCTCAATATCCTTACGATTATGTTTCCTTCTAGCGGTTAGACTGAATAAAGGAGGTGTGGGACCACAACCTGTTAGAATATAATGGATGTGCACATTTTACCATTGACAATATCTCTATTGTCACCCAACCATAGGTCGAAGCCACCCTCCGAGCACCTTAACCTTGACAGAGAATCACTCTAGAAGAAAAATCTAGGATAGATAGCCAAAAAAAGGGTAGCACACCTTTCCCAAGGATAGTGCACCAACTAGAGCTGATTAGATAGTCCAAACCCTGTCCAAGAGATATTCCAAGACAAAACGTAACTGCTAGTTGCACCGGCAGCTCTCCTCCAAATCTGCACACAAAAATGGGCACTGCAGTGCGCACAAGTGCTGCTTTGCAATTCTGAGACTGCATGGGCCGAATTCTCATTCTGGGTATCTGTCTGTTCAGTATATTGTTATTTCTTCTGGCTGACTTATTCTCTTGGAGGCTAATAACCTAATATAAATTATCTTCTTGAGCCGACAAGTCTTCTAGGGTTATTAGACAACTCATTAGGGTTTCTTCTTGCTTTCCAGAGTATTCTATTCTCGCCAGGTTTACACATGGAGGTAAATACCTCCCACAGCTACCATAATATCAACAGTCAGTTCTGCAAAGAAAACATCCCTCAAGCGAGCATGCCCATACTCGGTAAAAGAAGAAAGATCACAACTACCAAAATTACACTGCGGATCCATGCATGATGTAATAGACTAGGGAATGACTACAATAAAATACACGGTGGATCCATGCAAGACACAAGTGAAATAATAGCCACAATCAAATACAAATGTGGATCCATGTCACATCATACAAAGTAGTGAGATGACTTGAGGACTGAGAAATATATGAAGTGCTCATGAATTACTCCATCACAACTTGGAAAAGCATCGAACAAGAATGTGGAATTTCCCAAGGTCTTCATCCGACATCCGAAATGTATGAATCTATGATATGTGAATAAAGGAGCTAAAGTTTAGCATGGTAGAAATCGTCTGATTACCGGTCATTAATGGATACCATTAACAGACGCGAGGGAATCCAATGATGATGATGATGGAACCCAACATACCTAGTACAATCTAAAAAGTGTGAATAAAGGAGTTGTGTCGAACACTCGTAGGTTCATTCGACAAGAGCCAATGATGTAAACCCATTGTCGAAATGCAAGGAGACCTTCCACTGATGTCTACAAGTCCCAAGGTACTGGTGGATTTCTAGATTTCAATATTGGATAATGAGTTGGAGTGAACAAGGTGAAATCCATCAAAGGAGGGCCTTGATGCATCCACCATGAATCGACACTAAACATGTAAAGATAGATGGTGTGAAAATCATAATAATGGAGAAAAATTGACACGGGGATAGTTGGGATAAACAGGCTGAAAGGAACTATAGGTGGTTGATGTAGGTAAAATTGTTTTGAACAAGTATGCACGACAAATAACTTGAATCAATAACATTATCTCAGATGAATACCATAACACTGTTCATGGACCTATCAGGGGAACGTGACACGCAATGGAAATGGTGGTCAATGAGAGAGAATGAATGACCCAATTGTTATATATGATGATAGAAAAGGTGCATTGTTCAAGGGCGACTCAAAGTAGTAATGCTACCAGATAATGAAGATAACAAGATGGAAAGATTCTTTAAAAGTTCCCCACCATGAACGATGAGTACCTCTTTCTAGTTTTACGAGTTTGAGGAGGATAATAGATGATCAATATAGCTCACTATTAATGTGATATCATCCTTGACATGTAGTCTAGTTTAGCATAGTGCATTTGTTTTAACTTCTATTGAGAGCCATCATCTGATGATTTTAGACCACTAGGTATAAGTAGGTCCTTTAGTTCAAGCTTGCCATTATGGTTGCACTGTAGTTGTTTCTCATTGAAAGCATATTTGTCATGGCCCAATAGAGGATCATATTCATGATAGTTTCTTGTATGAGGTTGGTATGACATATTTTTTATATTTTCATTTTCTTATGGGTGTGTGCACAAAGTTGGTGGACGAAAAATTGGCAAGGGGGTCAACATGAATGTGTTCTTGATGTTAGAGGTTCGGAAAAATACGAACCTGCACTCTGCATGCCACATAGGCATGTTGGCAGGAAAGTGTGTGTGTTCTTAAGAACGCGTCTATGTTCCAAGAAATGTGCATGGGTTCCTCTTGTTCCCATTTTTTAAGGGATCATGGGAGTGATTTGTGTCGATTTGCACACTAAGCCTCGCGATTTTCTCTGTTTGAACAAGTAAAGAGGAGGACGAGAGGAGGAGAAAATCCCAAGATCTTTCCACCATGTCCAACTCAAGCCAAGTATGCTTGTTTTTTTGTCATTTCCTTTTTTATCTTTGTCTCCTCTCTTGGATTTGAAAAAATACAAAACAATTAGTCATCGATTATGGATGTAAATTCCAATGGCATTGAAAACTTATTAGCAAGGTTCACTACAAATGCATGGTTCAATGACAATTTTGAAGAAAACATAATAAACATAAAAAAAAAACCCAAGGAACTGAGGTCATCTCTCTTTCTTCATGTTCACATAGTTCATCTCTGTAAAAACATCTGACACGTTAATAAATCTAGCATAGTTATAACATTGGTATCTAATATTTTATTATTATTTAAGAACATTCATTGGCCTCTCGACCACTTAGTATATTGTTCATGACATCCATGTTATTTCAATACATACTTAGATAAAAATACACATAGTTAATACTTGAATGTAAATCTCAAAACAATTCATTAATCTTGTATAGGTTTGTTTCAAGTTAATTGTAAAGATACCACATAATTTTTCTTTGTTTTACACAAAATTATGTTAATGATCTTGTTGGGATAAAATGAAATTGTTATTTGTAATACCTTTTCATAAGTGCACTTATTAAATTGCAACAAATATTATTAAAATGGAACCCAGAGACAATGAAAACCGCCCACAAGAAAACCAAGGTGAGGAAAACCCCAACCCACCACTACCACAAAACATATACATACATATTGATGAGGGGTTGGATACTTTGAGATAACTTGTCAATGATTTAAGGGGAACTAGAGAACCTAGTCAATAGTCCTTGACCACTTCATTAGACATCGTTGTGTGATCCAGATTATTTTTGGCATGAAATAAGAGCGGAGATATAATAAAGAAATGTACATAGATATATCAGATATCCAATAATATAATAGAGATATAACCATAAACACATAGATATAGTAATACACAATTTCTATTAATTAGCGAAATGTACAAAATTGTAGAAATATAGAGTGAAAGACTTGCTAGAATAGTTGCATCTTATCTTTGAGAAGAGATGTGATGGCTATGCTCATTCACAAGAAGATGATTGTTACAATGAGGCTCCAAAGAAATTTTTAACATAAAGAAAATCTAAAAACCTAACCCCAGAAGATGAAAAGGAAATAGTTATGTGGACCTCGTTTTGAGTAGTTTGGTGTATCAACTTCCCGGGGGCGTAACTTTGGCATATGATATCCAATTGGGGTGCACAATAGCTCGTTGGAAAGGTATTGATGAGGAGATTAATTTTGGGGGCTCAATAAAATCCTTTGGTTATAATTGAGGTTCCCAATTGTGAAAAAATGTCTTTTAGGCCCTCAAAATGGCCTCAGAAGTTTTGGACCCCAAAAACGGTTAAAAATAGTAGATTACCAACAAAATGTTTTTAGCCGGTTGGAATAGGTTGGTGGCCACCGATATCCACCTAAATCAATCTTCCCTCCTTAGGAAGCAATAGTCTCCATTGTGTTGATTTCCCGGGGGAGAGGGGAAAGCATTTGCTGAATCTAAATCTTGGTGAGTTGCTTTCCTTACTGGATAGGTTGCATTGCTTAGCTTGTTGAAGGCTATTAAAAACCTATTGCTGGCGGGGTTGAACCTGTTCAACCAACCTATTGTATTTTGGCTTGACTGGGAAGTTGTTGTAGGGATTTTGTATGCTATAGGAGCTGAGTTCCCTTAGGTTCTACTAGTGCCTAAGACAAGAATAGAGACATAAACTAAGGATGTTCCTAGATATGATTCATACATGAAGACAACCAAAGAAGACATAAACCTCCGAAAGATCAAAGAAATCATGCATGGGTTGAAAACAAATCTAATAGTATATCATAACACATAATTATACTAATTCTCTACCAATGAATACATAAACGTATATGAAGAATTAGATAGAGGGAAACATCCAGTATGTCTTCCATTAATCAAAGAAGCAATATTAAAACTTACAAAGATGTGAAGCTGACGAAATGGTCTCCTTCCAAGCTCCTTGCCCAAGTCTTGCAACCAAATCACTAGAGTAACCTTGCTAGCTCTTTCCTCCTATTTTCCATGGGAAATGGATTGGTTCTTATAGGGATTTATCGATAAGGCTATATAGTTTTTAGGATAAGATTCTTGAGCTCACAATGGAGGCCATCTCTAGAGTAAACCCTACGAAATTAGTGGGAAGTCTCATCCATCGAAGCCAAATCCAAAAATAGGAGATTCTAGAATTGGTCACTCGATAGGCACATAGACAGAGAGATCAGTCACTCCTTGGCAGGACAGGAAGAGTGACCGACCATTTTTGTCGCACCCTTAATGAAGGGAAAGAGAGACCAAGAGGAAATTGGGTTGGAAACTCAAGGAAAAGGTGACGAAAATTGTTGGATTGGATAAGTGACCACTTGAGAGATGATTTCTCAATAGTTATGGGGTTAATAACGCTATAATATATGCCCCATAAAGTGTGAGGTCAGAAGAGGTGTTTGATGGCCGAAATACTTTACCAATAAAAGTCACAGAGCTTTGGGAAAATTAAAATTAGAAGAGAGCATCATCAGTTCTGCAGAGAAAACATCCCTGAGGTGAGCATACCCATAATTGGTAAAAGAAGCAAGATCACAACTACCAAAATTTCACGACAGATCTATGCATGACGTAACATACTAGGGAATAACCACAATAACATACATGGTGGATCCATGCAAGACATAAGTGAAATAATAGCCATGACCAAATACAAATGTGGATCTATGTCACATCATACAAAGTAGTGAGATGACTCAAGGAATGAGCAATATATGAAGTGCTCATGAATATTCTCCATCACAACTTGGGAAATAGATGCATCGAACAAGAATGTGGACTTTCCCAAGGTCTTCGTCTGACATCCAAAATGTATGAATCTATGATATGCGAATAAAGGAGCTGAAGTCAAGCATAGTAGAAACCATATGATTAACGATCATTAATGGATACCATTAACATATGCGAGGGAATCCACTGATGATGATGATGGAACCTAATATTCCTACTAGAATATAAAAAGTGTGAATAAAGGAGTTGATGTCGAACACTCATAGGTTCACTCGACAGGAGCCAATGATGTAAACCCACTGTCAAAATGTAAGGAGACTTGCCACTGATGTCTACAAGTCCCAAGGTACTGATGGGTTTCTAGATTTCAATACTGGATAATGAGTTGGAGTGAACAAGGTGAAATCCGTCAAAGGAGGGCCTTGATGCATCCACCATCAATCGACACGAAACATGTAATGACAGATGGAGTGAAAATCATAATAATGGAGAACAACTGACACAAGGATGGATGGGATAAATGGGCTGAAAGGAACTATAGGTGGCTAATGCAGGTAAAATTGACTTGAAAAAGTATGCATGACAAATAACTTGAATCGATAACATTATCTCAAATGAATACCATAACACTAGTCATAGACTTATCAGGGGAACGTGACACACAATGGAAATGGTGGTCAATGAAAGAGAATGAATGACCCAACTATTATATATGATGATAGAAAAGGTGCATTTTTCAAGGGCGAATCAAAGTAGTAATGCTACTAGATAATGAAGATAACAAGATGGAAAAATACTTTAAAAATTCCCCACCATGAACGATGAGTACCTCTTTTTAATTTTACGAGCTTGAGGAGGATAACATATGCTCAATATAGATCATATTGTGATGAGTCCCTTGATATATTTTTAATGAACCGGAAGAAGGAGGGGTTCGGTCCCATGTGTGGGTCCTTTGATATAAAGTTTAACGAGTCCAAAGAAGGTAAACTCGATGGCCTTTTCATGTTTAGAGAGTCTGAAAAGGTCGTAAAGGAGACTCCATAATGAAATTTTTCGTAAAGTTAGTCTCCAGGGTCCATAAAAGTATAAAACGATACCTATGAGAACTCTTCTAATCATGTTTGAATAGAGTATTATTTTTTCGTAAATGCTCTGATGAGACCAAAAAAGAGATAAACTATCGCTCAACGGAAGTTATTTCAAATTCACTTTAATGAACATGAAAGAAAAGAAGATCGCTTGACAATATTTTCGTTTTCTAAAGAGTTCAAAAAGAGATTAAAGAGTTCTCCATGATGAGGTCTTTTTTCATAAGTAATCCATCTGGTCCAAAAAAGGTATAAATGTATACTAGGTGGATGTCTTTTCAAATCCATAGAACGAGTGTGAAAAGACATCATACTCGAATATCTTTTCTTATTTAAGGAGTCTAAAAAGAGCTTGAAGGAAACTCCAAAAGTTCCTTTTTCGTATAGATTTTATGAGCCCAAAAAAGTGATAAAAGTATACTCGGTAACCTATTCTCATGTATTTGCAAGAACGAGAAAGAACAAAGACTAATCTTGGTAACCTATTCTGATGTATTTACGAGCATGAGAAAGAACAAATACTAAGATCGATATTGGTTTCATTTTTACACAATCTTGAAACAAAGTAAAACTATGCCTGTGTGGGTTTCATTTTTTCACAAGCTTGAAACTAGGAAAACTATGCTCATAACTGGTTTCATTGTTTTAATGAGATTAAAACAAAAAACTAATTGTGCTCGACACTTCCCAATGTAAATTTCAAAGGTAGGTGCTTGGTATTTTTCCCCTATCTTGAGAAGCTAGCGGCTTAACTCCAGAATGATTATCAAAGGATGGAGATATGCCCCCCAAGCTTCGTTTCAACTACCAACTCTTCTCCCATCACCAATTTATATGCCAAATTAGACTATTGGCTACTAATAGGAAAATGTTCACCAGAGGAAGACAAATGATCAATTGTCATAGGCAGATGAAATGAAGGTTCAATTACAAGTTCTTATGAAAGACTCGACTCAATGGGAGAGGCATCTATTTCATTTGTTAACGAGCTTGACACAGGAAAAGAACTAATCTCATAAGGGTCTGTTTCATTTTTTAATGAGCTTGACACATGAAAAGAACTATGCTCGGAAATCAGTTTCATTTTTTAACGATCTTGAAATCGAAAATAAACTATGCTCTTTTCTAGGTTGTATCCCCAAACCTCTATTTCATTTTTTAACAAGCTTGACACATAAATGGGAACTATGCTTGTTACTAGTTGTTTCATTATTTAATGAGCTTGACACGGGAAAAGAATTATTCTCATGACTGGTTGTGTTGGATCCCAAGACCTCTATTTCATTTTTTAATGATCTTGACATAGAAATGGGAACCATGCTCATTACTAGTTGTTTTGTTTTTTAACTAGCTTGACATAGGAAAATAACTATGCTCGTCGATCAGTTTCATTTTTTAACGATCTTGAAATTGAAATTAAACTATGCTCATAGATATCATATTGATCATGGCTTCTAAGAGGATAATAATCCAGAAGGAATACATTTCAAGGGACAAACCTCAATCATGAATTCCAAGAGATCTTCACTAGAGAAAAGAAAAACACTCTAGAGGGAATACATGTCGAGGGCTAGGATAGGGGCAGGGATATCAGGATCTAAAAGTCGTAAACTATTGGATCTAAGTCAAAACAAGGGAGATAATCCTTCTCATTCAGAGTTGAATGCATGGGATAAGTTTCCACATAATTGACCTTTGATGGGGTGGATGACGCTGGCATATAAGGACCATTAAGGGAAGACTGATGGTTGACCATCATATGAGGGCCAATGAGTGAAATTTGTTCTATGTTCATTATGATTCCATTGTGAGGGAAACACATCGCTCGAAAGAGTGTGGAGACAAAATATTTCATGGTCTAAACATAGTCTCGCCTGAGGAGAAAATTAAAGTCCAAGGGGATGTGGACTACCATCACATTGATGTAGACCATTTTTCCTCCCAAAGTAACAGGAAATTGAGGAAGGATCCGTAAAGGATGAATACATCTTCTGTTAAAATCCAGTTGATTATGAGTCACCAATGCCAGTTGAGGTGAACCAATATCTTGCCAAGCATTCGACGATAGGATGCTAACAAAGGCTCCTTTGACTATTATAGTGTTAGGAATATGCATACCACAAACTTGGATAATGATTTGAAAAGGTGGGTGTTCGCGTTCGAATCGTCATCGGGTGAGAAAAAATAGGAATGCTGGCATGCCTTGTTGGGCTTGGCAAGGCAGAACAGGATGCTCTGGACAGAATGGGTTAACAGAAAATAGAAAACAAAACCAGAATACAATCTAACTAACAGCTGAAAGAAAATACCAATTCGAAAATAAACAAAAACATCAAACATGAGACACATGTGTCATCCAAGGTTTCAGGCAGGTGCTTTATTGAAACCAGAGCGCATGCAGAAGAGAGGGACCGGTGTTCCTTCTCCCTCCAGCGAAAGGCTCTTTGGGGCCCTCAACACGAAGCTTTCCTTACAACTGAATAAAACTGAATTGAGTGATGAAAGAACTCTGTGTTACACTGTTGATGAGTTGTTTTTCAAAGGTTGATCTCTAAGTCATCTGGACAGCGTAACAATGCTTTGAATTCCCTGTTGAAACAATGAGTCCTCATGGCTATTTATAGCATTTTTCCAGGCGGTCACGTAACCAACTTCCGGTGTGAACACAGACCTGTTTAGGGTTCACTTAGGTCATAAATTCACTGAATTTGCAGAGCCGACCCTGATCTGAGGGTCAAATCACTTTGGGGGCCGGTCCGTAGGTGGTCGAGGGGCCGACCTAGGCAATTAATGCGCCGTATTAGCAGATGCGCGACTTTTTGTGTGGACAGTCACGCGTCGGGCGCGCATGCACGCATAACACGTTTTTGTCTCGCGCATGTGCACACACATCAAGCTGATGTAAAGCGCCCTTCAATTTTTGGTTACTTTGCATAGTTTTTTTGCCTTTCTGGAGTGTTGTGAGATTAATTCAGTGCCATGAGTGACTTCATTGCTGTTTTGCTGATGCTGAGTTCTTGTCGCCATGTGCAGACGAAATTTCAGTGATAACAGATGCCCCCTGATGGATGAGGTTAGGAGAAAACGTATAGCCGAAATCCATCAATGTTTATTCTACTGTGTGGTTGTAAAGGAAAGCAAGAGTGGGACCCTTCGGAGCGATCCGTTGGAAATAAAAGGAACCAGTATCTCGATCTTCTGAGAGACGTGCAGAGAACAAAATATACAATTGTGTACAAATGAGGCGGGCATGCCCCATGCTCGTGTGATGTAACTCTGAAAAAAAAATGACAGAAATGTTGGTGTAGACAACTGTAGCTCCCTCAGGGGCGATAATGAGAAAGGCAGAAGACAATTCTGCAAAGGAACATACTCTGAATAATAGGCAATGATCGTTGTCATAAGCAGCAGTGATGATGTGGGCATTGATGGCCCTACCACGTTCAGAGGTCTTCGGCAAAGGATAAAAATGACTGCAATAGTCACAAAGTAAGACCCACCATAACATGAGAAAGTGTTGGCGTCGAATGTTATGGGGGCCAACGACAGCAGGGAGCAATGGTGTTTCCCCCTGTGCCATCCGAGATTCTCATTGAAAAAAGGAGAATGAGAATCAAGATACTGTCGCCCTTCTGGAAAAGTGTGGTGATGTCGACAAAAGGGGGACGCGACTCCCAGAAGCGGAAAGGTGCTTCGTGGAATCTACTGAAGTGAAGAGGTGGTAGAGGTACATGGACGAAGTCAAGAAGTGGGATGACTCAAGACTTCCCTTGGCTGGAGGATGTATGAGGAAAACAATGGCCACAACCGTGTAACAAGGTCGAGTGTCAGGGGGATGACAAGACTGGTGCTGATTTGTGCCAGAGGCGGGACAAGGTGAACAAATTCAGAGGGTAGAGGTAACTGACCTGTGGGGTACTCTGAAGATATGGACGATGCCGGCAAGGGTAAATGATAAGTAATGCTCCAACCAAGGGTAACATGGGTTGCGTGTGGCCAAAAGAGAGCAGGTCGCCAACGGCGACGACAAAGAATGTAATGACTGGAAATAAAGGTGTTTGTATAATAAATAATAAATAATAAATAATTGTGGGTAGAAATGTACAAATACAGAAACGGGTGCCCCAGTGTGAAATGCGTGCCCCAGGTAGGGCAGAATTTTCATGAGAAACTGATGAAGGGTAGGGGCCCCATTGGCGAGTTTCTGTATGAGGTGGGTGAAATGAAGATAGGTTCGCAGATGGGCAAACTGATGGTGGATGAAATGGTGGGTTCATGATCCTGCGGAGGTGCAGGTAAAAAAGAACATAACCATAAAGCGATGAGTTGGGAGTCCATATGGGAAGCTAGCAAAATGAGGAGAAGAAGTATGTGGTTGATTCGCAACATGATGTAAGACTACCGGGACTCCCATCCCTAAAGGGTAATGAAGAACAACATGAGTGTCAAAAAGTGCAAAAAGGTGCTATGAATGGGACAACTCATGTGGGTGAGAAGGCTACCGGGTTGCAGTACCGCAGATGCAAATGGAGGTTTGGGTACTGCAGAGCTAGGAATGAGGATCCTAAAGGCTAATATCAGAGGGTGTGACTGGAAATGTAAGTGCAATTCAGTGGGATAGACTACATCCCAGTGCAGAATATATACCTGAAGGGATGATGTCGATGACCGATGAGCAAGTACCTGCACACATAACAACCAAATACCCAAAGTGAACAATATATGAAGAGTATCAAAGGTATGAGCTTGTATTTGACAAATGTGACAATGTGCGTGCGTACCTGGTCATGATGTGAAAAAAAGGTGCCCCGGGAGCTCCGGGTAAAAAGTGGCCTAGAGATAGCCATGATGTAGGCGGCGGGACGCTGATCCCGTGGCTAAAGACGGTTTGAAAAATGGACGCCGTGGGCTCCCGGAATGGTGAGTGGAAGTTTGGCAAAAACCCTATATATAAGGAAGTTTCCTCGTCGTTTTGGAAATGACGGGAATATAAGGGTTCGTGATGAGTGATCTCAGTGCTAGTATGATTGGCCCATGTTGGTGGAGCAAGGGGAGGTATATAAGCAGGAAGTGAGGGTTCACTCGACATAAGCCATATGTTGAAGTACTGAGGGGTACCAGTAGTGGTTGGGTGGAGGGTCTCTGTATGAACAAGAGAGTTGGGGGGATTGCGGGGTAACTCCTCAGAGACGTCATTTAAGAACCATGGAGGTGTTGGGAGTGTCTCAGGTTCTAGAGAAATGACACGACGATCTTCGGGTGGTAAAGTAATGTCGATGATTGGCTCGGTGGGTTGG
>ML788546.1:269477-305993 GCA_009831015.1 Picea engelmannii | reverse complement strand
CTATTCTAGCTTTTGTTGACATGTGGGCATGTATGGGCCCGTTACAAGAATGCGTTTGAAAAATGAAACTAAGAGGGGTCTCCAAAGAGCCGTTGTCCTCTCCTAAAAGTTTTGAAATTTTTAAGGGAGATGAGATCGTTTTCACAATCTTTTTCTAATTCTCAAGATCGCCTGAGGGCACGAGAGAAGAGCATACTCAAGATTGTTACTTGCAATTTCTAGTCCCGAATGTGAGTTTAGATGTGATTACAATTTGATGTTTAACTTAGATTGTAAATCAAAACAAGCCATCCATGTGGCTGAAAGCAAATAAGGGAAAAATAATTTTTATCCTCCTAAGTGCCTATGTTTGCTCGACTATCCCCTTTATAAGTTGAGGGGTCTAAGTGGTGCAGTATTTAGAGCATGCATACATCATTTGAAAAGGAAACTGACTTTCCCCACATCAAAACCTTACAATGAAAAAAAAATTAGTCAAATGCGTGGCTGTTAGTATGGATAGGTGCGCGTGTGCGCGCGGACTGTATCAAAAAATCAGAGCGCATGCGCGCATCTATGGGGTGGAATACCCGCGCATTTGAGAAAAAACACCGGTTCTCTCGATTCTGCTGTGAATCGACCGATTAACAGGTCGGCGAAAGCCGGTTTGAGTCCCTGCAAGTTAAAAACAACAAAAGGAAAGCGAATTAAACCCAATTGAGGGAGGATTCAATACCAAAAAATCCCCAGTGGAGTCGCTAATCTGTTCGCGTTCGAATCGTCACTGGGTGAGCAAAAATAGGAACGCTGGCATGCCTTGTTGGGCTTGGCAAGGCAGAACAGGATGCTCTGGACAGAATGGGTTAACAGAAAATAGAAAACAAAACCAGAATACAATCTAACTAACATTTGAAAGCAAATACCAATTCGAAAATAAACAAAAACATCAAACATGAGACACATGTGTCATCCAAGGTTTCAGGCAGGTGCTTTATTGAAACCAGAGCGCACGCAGAATAGAGGGACCGGTGTTCCTTCTCCCTCCAGCGGAAGGCTCTTTGGGGCCCTCAACACGAAGCTTTCCTTACAACTGAATAAAACTAAACTGAGTGATGAAAGAACTCTGTGTTACACCGTTGATGAGTTGTTTGTCAAAGGCTGAGCTCTGAGTCATATGGACAGCGTAACAATGCTTTGAATTCCCTATTGAAACAATGAGTTCTCACGGCTATTTATAGCATTTTTCCAGGCGGTCACGTAACCAACTTCTGGTGTGAACACGGACCTGTTTAGGGTTCACTTAGGTCATAAATTCGTCGAATTTGCAGAGCCGACCTTGATCTGAGGGTCAAATCACTTTGGGGGCCGGTCCGTAGGTGGTCGAGGGGCCGACCTAGGTAATTAATGCGCCGTATTAGCAGATGCGTGGATTTTTGTGTGGACAGTCACGCGTCGGGCGTGCATGCGTGCATAACAAATTTTTGTCCCGCACATGTGTGTGCGCATCAAGCTGATGTAAAGAGCCCTTCAATTTTTGGTTACTTTGTATAGTTTTTTTGCCTTTCTGGAGTGCTGTGAGATTAATTCAGTGCCATGAGTGACTTCATTGCTTTTTTTTTTATGCTGAGTTCTTATCGCCATGTGCAGACGAAATTTCAGTGATAACAATGGGTAAGAAGTGAGATGAGGTTCTATTAGAGTAGTCCAATCAATGGTAATCTCATTGCTTGTTGGGGGTGTCATTGGAATGGGAGGAATGCCCCCTTGTCCGTAAGAATATGCAGTGACAAGAAAGACCTGAGCAACATCCTCACTCTTCAAAGGAGGAGTGGGATCAATTGATGGGGATATTGAATCGACCACTTGATGGACCAGATTGATCGAGGAGGTCCTCAGATCGATCACTGTGGGTTCACTCTCTAAAGGGAGAGTGGGATTGACCGATGGTAGGTTCAAATTGACTGATTTATCAACTTGGTCAACTAAGGATGAAACCAAATAGACCACTTTATCAACTAGAATAACCGATGAGGGAACCATATTGGCCAGTTCATCAACTAATGGCGGTTTGGGAGAGAGTTCATCAACAATAGGCACCATTGTAGGTGAAGAAACAATATCTTCTTTCTCTTTTGCAATATGCTTCTGTTGGATAGAAAGGTATTAGACCAAGGATACAATGGCTGCAGTGTCCTTATGTTCACATTTTGAATAGCTTTGGAAGAGGTTGAATTTTGCAGTATGAGAGATTACCTTGCGACACTTTTTTGGTGGGACAATACTCAGAACTACCTCTAGTATCTTGTAGAGATGACCCCCTAGAGTAACAATGACACTACGAGGTCAAGAATCATAAATAACATGGAGCTTCCACATGTATGGCTGGCCCAAAAGAACATCACAGACATCCAGTGGGGAAACATCACATAATACGTCATCCTTGAAGGGTTGGATGCCATATGACAATCGACATTGCAGGTTGATACACAGATCTCATCTCTAGTGAAGCCACCTGATGTTTTATGGTTACGAGTGTGGTGTTGTTAACAATCCCAATTGTTTGATGACCTTTGTTGAGATGAGGTTATTTTGGCTTCCTCTATCAACAATAAAATGAAGCAGGGTCCCCTTCACCCTCATCTGTGAATGAAAAAGGCACTCCCCCTCTTTAGGATTTGATGGTTTTTCTGGTTGAATTTTTGTGGTCACGACAGTAGCATTGGGGTCTCCATTGATGATCTATCTTCTCCTATTATTTTTGGAATCAGATTCTGAATTAGGGTTTGGCTCCGTTTTTTTAATCTTGACCATTGAATGATTGTTTTGAGCGACATTCACCAGTGTTGGGCCAGGGGATTTTTTGGAAATCACACCACTTTCCAGTGTCCTTCTTCCTCTTTCCGTTACCTTTATTTTCCTGTGGCTTGGACTAGTTTTCTAGAGATTGGTTGTTAGGGTCGTCTTTACCATACTTTGGTTGTTGTGGATTTGTAGACCTAAACTCCTATTTGTTCTGGTGCCTAAATTTCTTCTCAATTTTGAAAACATATCGATAGGCAGCTCCCAGTGATGATATTTCCACCAAATCCATTTCGGTTTAGATGTACCTATGCAAGGCCCCATGGTATTTCAGAACCTGATGTTGCTCAAAGTCTTTGATACCCAGCTTGGTGGTATGGACGAGATAAAGGAAAGGATTAACCCTACAACTCCTCACAAGGTCCGAGAGTAGAGGAAACAAGAAGCAACGCTCCAAATAGCGGAAATGGAGAAACAAGCCAACGCAATAGAAGAACTGTTCGACAGAGCCGCGCAGTTATGGACGATCTTAGAAGAATATGAGAAGGTCCAAAAGTGGGACCAAGAAGAGGAAATACTTAGTGTTTCCATACAAGAGCTTAAACAAAGGCATAACACAATGAGCATCACGAAGCACTTGAAGGGAACTCAAGATATGAAGAAGTTGTAGTCAGATTTGAAAGAAGCTCAGATGCAGAAGAAAGAGAAACAAGAAGAAGTAGAACCCCTCCAATAACAAGCAACGTAGATGATCATGCAGTTGGAGGAGGAAAATAAAATCATGGCATGAGCATAGACAGAGGGCACAACACTGATCCAGGAGGAAATCACAATGCAATCAGTGGAGGCACTCACAGGAAAATTTGCGTAGGTCAAGGCAAGAGGAAGTGAACTCGCAGATAAGTTCCAAATTTTGGAGACAACAGTATATGGAGTGTGCACTAACTAAATGGCTAGGGATGAGCCACATGTCAGTGTTGGGGACCTGTTGGGAACAATCTATTTTGAGAAGAAAGTCCATTTTGAGCGCATAACTAATGTTGGAGAAGAACAACTGGCATGAAACGAAACATGCATGAGGAAAAGAAGCATGCATGCAAGAGGAGAAGCATACGTGGTGCACAAGAATAGAAACCTAATCATGCTAGTTTTAGGGTTTTAGACAATGATTGTAAAGGCTATAATCATAAAAAGTAGTATAAATAAGAGCCTAGTAGGTCTAGGTCGGGGTTCTATTGGAGAGTGAGTTGTGAAGAGTTTGTTAATGAAATTCTATTGAAAAGTGAAGAGTTGTCAATTGTAATAAGGTCATAGTAGGTCCGAGTAGGTCAGATCTTGAGGGTTAGATCATAGGCTGAGGAACCTGGCATGACCTAGTCCGCCTCATAGAAGGTCTTAAACCTATTCATGATTGTAAGAAGAAAAATGTAATGCATGCAACGCTATATTTTGCAGCAGACCTAATAAAAGAGAAGAGAAGCTAGATTTTTGTAGATGTAGCCCAGGAGGGGCTGAACCAAGGTAAAACCTGTGTTATGTGTGGTGTTTAGTGCATGTTTAATCTCCTGTCAATGATTGATCATGTTTAATTCTTGTTAATGATTTATTTACAAATAAATGGTTAGTTGAATATGTTAGAATTCATGCATGGCTTAAGAGATTAATAAACCCTAAGAATAATGAATGGATAGTATGATGAATGTATGGAGAAGGTAAAATATAATCCCATATCCCCACTCATTCCTAGACTGCAAGCACTTGAGCATTGCAATCACCCATAAAGTTATCTCGGGTGAGACTGTGCAGTGCACTCTGTGCACTGTGTTTCCTTCTAGTTTACTAGGAGGGATGATAGTTTTAGAGATTTTTTTTGGAAACATGTTAAGCTCAGAACCTAGGTCAAACCTATAAGAAGAAGAGAGATTAAACCCAATAGGTGAATTATTAGAAAAAAACCTTTTTTTATTTTTTATTTTTTATGGTGCTGTAAAATGGGGTTTAGCTCCAATGATTTTTAACCCTGGATCTGAAATTACATGAGAAACAAATGATTCCTTAGAAAGTGGTTGATGATACAATAAAAGTCGATGGTAGTTGGAAATTAAGGATATTTTTGAGACGTCTATGGTTATGATTCTGACAGTCACGTTATCAAAAACTGTATCCACTTCATAAGGGCCTAACCATCTAGTGCACAACTTCTACTTGAAATCTTTAAACCTAGAATCATATAATAGTTCCCAATCGCCCTTTCGAAACTCCTTCTTATTAATACTTTTATCATGACACTTGGTGCGTTGTTGTTGGACTAAGTCAGTATGATGTATGTAATCCAAGCACATTTCATCTAATTCATTGAGATGATCTAAACAATGTTTCCGAGTTGTAGTTAGATCCATATTTACTTCTAAAGTTGTTTTTAATTTTTTGATCTCAAATTCAATGGGGAAGATGAGGCTCTTACCATAGACAAGTTCAAATGGATAAAATCCTGTGGTGTTCCCAAAGGGATTCTTATAATCGTTCATCCCAATAATGATGATAACTAGCCACAGTTTTGGTGAGTATTCCTTCAATGACTTTATTGGTGCTTTCCACTTGACCATTTTCTTGTGGATGGTAGGGTGAAGTAAACCTATGGTGAATACTATATTTCTTGGTAAGTTTTGCAATCATCTGGGAAGTAAATTGAGTTCCTCCATCTATTACTATTTCTTTGGGAATTCCAAAATGAACAAATATGTTTTCAAAGAGAAATTCTACAACAACTTTTTTCATGGATTTGGTGAGTGCCTTGGCCTCTACCCATTTGGTGACATAGTCTGTGCATACCAAGATGTAGGATTTCTGACGAGATGGGGGATTGATAGGTTCCATGAAGTTGAGAGACCAATTCTTAAAGGGTTCAATCACCAATTGGGTTTTCAGTGTAATTTCGTCTAATCGAGTGGTCTGCCCATTTGTTGGCAAGCATCACATGCTTGTACATACTTTTTGGTGTCTTGGAATAGGGTAGGCCAATAATAAACCATGCATAGTGCTTTATGCCTTGTTCTTTTGTCAACAAAGTGTCCGTCACAAGGCTCATCATGGAAAGGTTTCAAAATGTCATGGATCTCATCTTCTATGATACATCGCCAAATCTCAAGATCAAGTCATGTATAAAAGAGACATCTGTCTACCCAATAAAATCGGGCACTTTGCTGAATAATTTTCCATTGCTCTCTAGGAGAAAGGTGGTGTGGCAATTTTCCTACAGCAAGATCATTATCAATATTTGCATACCATGATGAGTAGTAGATACTACGAATATGTGTTCATCAAGAAAAGATTCGTCAACATGGGTAGCATCACTGTTATTGGTAACCCTAGAGAGGAAATTTTCTATGACATTGTCCCTTCCATTTTTATCCAAAACAGTGATGTCAAATTATTACAGTAACAATAACCACCTAGTAACTCAAGTATTTGTAACATATTTTTTCATTAAATATTTAATAGTTGAATGATCTGTATGGAAAAATACTTGATAACCTATGATATAATCCATAATTTGTTGATAGCATGTATAACAACAAGGAATTATTTTTCGGTTATTGTATAGTTCAAATCTGTAGGTTTCAGATTCTTTTTGGTGTAATAGATGGTGTATGGATTATTTTCTTCCCATTTTCCTAGTACAACACCAGTGGTCGTATCCTAGGAATCCAAAGAGACATGAAATGGAAAAGTCCAATCAAGGCCTCATAATATAGGTGCTTCAACTAAGAATTTTTTCAAAACTGTCAGAGCAATTTGGAATTTATTAGTCCATAAAGACTTTGTATCCTTTGAAAGTAATGCAAATAAGGGAGATGTTATCCTTGAATAATTTTAAATAAATCGACGATAATAGTTAGTTTTTCCTAGCAGGCTATGCACCTATTTTTATGATTTCAGAGGAAGGATGCTTAAATTACCTCAATTTTTTATGGGTCCACCTGTATTCTTGCAGAAGAGATATAATTCCCAAGTACAACTCCCTCATCCATCATCATATGTCCATTTTCAGTGCTTAAGGCAAGGTGATTTTGTATGCAACATTTTAGTACTTTTTCAAGTTTTCCCAAAGCCATGTCAAAAGTATCACCATATGGTGTGAAATCATCCATGTAAATCTCAAGAGAGTCGTTAACCAAATCTGAAAAGATCCCCAATATGGCTCGTTGAAAGGTATAGTTTACATTGAAAAGGACAAATGGGAGGACTCGGTAAGAAAATGTGCCCAATGAAAAGGTAAACGTAGTTTTGTCCTGATCTTCAAGAGAAATCATGATTTGGTTGTATCCACTAAAATCGTTGAGAAATGAAAAAAAATTCTTTTCAGTGAGAGCATCAAGGACCTGTTCAATAAAAGGTAACAAAAAATGGTCTTTCCGTGTGTCTTTATTCAGTTCTCGATACTCAACACAAATCCTCTATTTGTTGTTTTTCTTAGGCAAAATGAACAGTGGGGAGACTCACTGATTGTCTGAGATTGGGTAGATAAAATTAACTTTCAACAGTTTTTGGAGTTCTTCTTTTACAAACTCTTTTAGCACTGGGTTCATTCTACATTGTGGTTGGTGAATAGGTTAGTAATATTCTTTTATTTATATATGATGAGTACACAGATCATGGTGAATTCCCTTCATATTCGTGTAATCCCATGCGAAGGATTCCATATGTTCTCGCAACAGTTAAATCAGTCGTTCTATTTGTATTGGGGATAAGTTTGGGTTGATATTTAAGGTTTTCCTAGGCTCAATCTCTATTGGGATGCTCTTGTGGCTTAGTACTGAAGGTATTAATTCTAAAGGAGGATCCTCATCAAGGGTTTTTTGATCAGGTTCTCTCATTATAGCATCTAAAAGTTGGGTCGTTGGTTGGTTGACTGATGGGGGGTTACTAATAAAACTGCTAATAGTATTTTCCTTTGTTTCATCCTTGAAATAGAGGGCCTTACCAAGAGTAAGGATTGATTGTACTCCACTCTCTTCTGGATCGAATTTGGCCCACAAAGGGCTCTCAAGATCTTCACTTGGTTTGGCGGGGGGATACAGAGTAAGGTTCTTTGTAGTTTTTCCATCATAAATTTTCATAGCCCATTACGTGAATTTGATAAATGCATCAGTCATGGACAACCAAGGTCTTCCTAGGATCAGGGGGTGTCCTCCTAGACAGGTTTTTGGTTGCATCACTATAAAGTCTATTGTATATTCCCAGGAGTCCACAGATAAAACAATATCTTCCAAAACCCCTTCTAGTCGAATTGTGGATCGATCATCCTGCTCAAGAATAATGGGGGTAGGTCTTATATTGGTAAGTCACAACAATTCCATCATTTCCTTAGTTATGATGTTTATTATAGCGCCCAGATCGATAAGAGTATTCATAATAGTCATCCTATCAATTTGGACGGTTACTATGGGGTTCCTTGAGTCATCATATTTGACAGGTGTTGTTTTCCCAACATTAGTTCTGATAGTTTTCCCAAGACTTGAACTACGTGGGGATACCTAGGCTTCATACCAAGCTTTTTGATGCACAATTCCCTCACTGTTTTTGTAATGTCCCCAAGGCCGAGCCTTGTTGTAAATCATGTTTATCAAATGAATTGTAATTATGTTTTATAGGATGGTGAGCCAAGTTAATATAAGCTGGTGGGATTATGTGATTATTAGGCCAGAGAGCCTAAGTGTTGAAGGCCAAGAGCCTGATTTTGTACATGTATCTATACAGAACATTAATAAAATTATAAACACCGCTGCATGCAGACCAACCACGATGAATGAGTGATGGGGGACTAAGCTTCCACATAGTGGGCAAGGGATCAGGGGATGGAAGGTGGGAAGAGGGGTTAAGTGTTGAGCCTAGGGGATTAAGTCCTTGGGAATAATATTTTAATATTATTCCAAAAAGACCATGTGAAATATATGTTTTATCCTAAGTTCTTTTGGAATGACAAGTGACTTCCAAATGGAGAGGAATGCATGCTGATGGAATGCATGTAGTTTCATGGGTGACAAGTGCCGACTCAAGTGCATGCAGTTAAAAACTGTTGAATTGAGTCATGATGGGGGTTCCTCCTCCATTCCACCGTCAACTGTTTGAACGTGAGTCCTGTCTGACCTCTGCAAGATACCCTCGTGCAATTCTGAAACCAGAGAAAAGGTTTGTGTTGATTCCTAGGAAAGCTGATACACCCTCTGTTCTGAACCGTTGAGCTTGTGTTGACCACTGCATGGATTGCTGGTCACACGTCCCTAAGAAAACCATAACCATGAGTTTATTCCGTGATTCCTGAGCTGGTTGGGTTGAATTATGTGACTCCCACCTATTTGGGAAGCCCATGACTGTATGCCCAGTTGACTTTTGTGGCCATATAGTGCTGGACTGCACGTGGCTTGCTGATCAGTTTAAGTTCATGTTGAGCTTGTGTGTAACCTCTCTCTAGGTGAGGGAGGTGATTGTTGTTGGAAGAGGCAGGTTGTCAGGCCTGTGAGAAACTCTTTCCAGGTGAGAGAGTTTACTGGGAAGTGGTTTCTTCCAGAGAGTGTCCAAAAGCATCTACGAAGCTCTGAGACTTCCTGATCCGGCCTGTTAACGAGACCCAGAGAGGGAGGTGAAGCATCGATGGACTATGCTTGTGAAGGTGCATACTCCCGGGCAGAGCAGGCATGTCAGGAATGAGAGTCTATGAGTAGTGGGCATAAGAAGGCATCCTGGGAAGAATCCTTCTAGTTGTTTTGTGCTTTTTTCCCTGTAACCTCAGCCTAGCCTAGGATTCCTTGCCTTGGGGTGGAGCTTAGTCCCAACCTGGGGGTGACCCACTGCTGATCTTGATGAGAAGCGTGGTCTAAGGCTGGGAGGTTTGTGGAAGGCCTACATGTGGTTGGTTGAATTGCCACCATTTCAAAGATAAGTACCAGATGATGTTTTAATTATGTTTTGCATGTTTGTGTATTTATATTTATCATGTATTTTGTTGTGCATATGAATTAATGTTAATTCCATGGATTATTTATGTCAGTAGTAATTTTGTGTTGACTCTGAGTCAAATGTGTTTCATTTGAATTAAATTCATGTTATCAATCAAGTATGAGAATGATGTTGTTTTGCAAAGTAGCATCTGCCCGGCCAGTGGGTTGGATGACGGCCGGGGAAGTGTTACAGAATGGTATCAAAGAAAAGGTTTCAATGCTGAGCCTAGATGGGCCGGATAAGTGGTCTTTGGACCGAAATTTTTGAGAAGAAGTTGTGTCGAGAGGGCCAATTTCAAACCCCATAATGTTTCTGAGTGTCAAGGAGTCACTTGACCATGTTACAAAGCTCGGGAGGTTTAGCGGTATTTTAAAACCACAACCGGTGTGGTATATGGCCACTGGGAGAGAGAGAGAGCTCAACGCATGAAGTGTTGGAGCCATAGGATTTGTTCGAGAGGAAAGGAGAACCCTCATGACCGTTAGATTTGGAGAACGTGCACGAGGTTTAAAACCCTTTGACGTTGCACAGGAGTGTGGAAATCGTGGTGCGCAAAATCCCGAAATGATCTACACCGTAGATCGTAGGAGATGAACTTGATCATTGGATCAAGTAGATTAATAGACCGTAATTTTGTTAAGCGACGGGAAAATCTGGGCGTCTAGAATCTGTGTGCCCAGATCTACGACCAGGGTTCCATTCCAGACCCCCTTCATTGTTGTACCTTTAACAAGCGGGGGGGGGTCTGGAATGGGCAACTTTGTGTGGATGCACAAAACCCGATGCTCGAAACACCGAAAGCATCTGCGTTGTGGATCTGAGAGAGGTCTAACCATTGGATTTCACTTGCAATGGATGTGGACACATGGGTGTGCACCATGTGCCAGTGGTTTGAGAAGAAAATCAAGAGTGGTGGGACCCGATGACATCACCGAAGGTGACGTGGACCCTCCTGAGTGTGCCACTTGCCACGGTGGATGTGGGAGACAATTGTTCTCTATGGACCCGGAGAGTAAGGGAAATAGAATTTTGGATTTTGGGGGTTGGAGAGGGAAGCGAGTATGAGAGATTCAAGGACCGAAACCCTGAAAGTTGAAGTCCCGAAGTCCCAAAATCTTTGAAGATGGAAAAACCGCAACGAATTTTAACCATTGGATGTTGGGTAAATGTAGACCATCGATCCACCTGATTTACGTGAATTCAGTAAATCGAAACTCCGGGAGATAGCTGTGTGTGCCTTAAACTCTTTGAAGGCTGAAGACCCGAGTATCATCTAGTAGTCTAGCACTTGGTCATGACCCTTGGTCATGTGGGTAGGGACTAAGAAAGAGGGAACTATCACCCAAAAGTACAAATCCAACCAGAGCTTGAAAAAATTCGTGAAATTGAAACATTTTCTTAAATTGGATTGTTTATGAATGATGAAGGAATTGTCAAGAAACGAAGGCCTAACAAATTCCAGTCATCTGCGAATTTGTATTGCAGAAGGTTGACGAGTGCCATAACTGATTTTAAATGCCACAAAGTGAAAAGAAATGGAAGAGATACATAATGCTTCCAGTTCAAGAAATGAAGCTTAGAAGAGACAGCGTAGAAATTTTGTATGTAGAGTTTGCATATCCAACGCAAGGAGTGCTTATAGAGGGAACTTGTTTTAAGTTCGAAAGACTCTAGGAGACGAGCGTAGAGGGTGCCAGGAGGGCACAAAAAATTCTTTTGGAAAACACCATCGAAGCCTTCGAAATATTCGAAATCCTTCAAGTTAGGGAGGAAGTCAAGTCCAGAAGAATTGATGCCAAGATATTTGGAAAGAAGTCATTGAGAAACTGAATGGATGGTAAGAATCCTTGGAGGTAAGATTGTGTAGAGGAAAGCACCGAGAAAACATAATCACTGAGGGTTTTGTGGAAGCTCTGCCAGGAGGGCATTGAGCAAGTGCATAGAGTGCACATAAGAACTCTATTTTGAGATCAAAGGAAGGAGAAGTGTCGAGAAGGAAGATAAAATTTCTAAGAATTTTGTGAGACTCTGCCAAGAGAGCATTGAGAAAATGCACAGGATGCATTGATGATAACTCTATTTTGAATTCAGTGAGAAGACAAAGTCACTAAGGATTCTGGAGAACTTTTCCAGGAAGGGCATCAAGTTGGTGCAAGTGTGCACAAAAGAAACTCTTTCGAGTTATGAGATAGGAGAAGTGTCACAGGAAGACACTCATAGGGTTACTGAACACCCTGTAGGCTCAACAAAGTGTGCTTGAGAAAGAATTTTCCATAGGGCACCAATATCCATTTGAAGGAGAAGGCAAGGGTTGAATCCCTTAGAGGTTCAAGTTCCGAAGCTCAGGAAGGATAGTGTTGTTGTGCACAGAGTAACAATAAAGAGGAACAGGAGGTCGAGAAATCCTTCGAGGTTTCACAGTTGACAAAGCTCAGGAGGGACAACGTTCCTAGAACACAGGCGAGATTCAAAGGAATTGAGCTCGCAGGGGAAGCGAAGGTCGAGGCCTTTGAAACTTCAGAAAATATTCCAAGGGGAAGGAATAAGTTCTAAATCTTAGGAGGGAGCATAGCTGTCATTAGATTAGCTAGAGAGGAAGAGATCTGGGTCATCAGATCTAGTGCAAATAACTGATAGTCATTGGATCTAGAGGAAGGTGCATGGAGTTTAACCTCTGGGAGGTCACAAAGGAGAGGAGCCATATGGACGGTGGAGACACTTCGTGGAGGAAGTGTCAAAGTTGTGAGAGTTGTTGGATCTTGCAGAGCAGCGAGGGGATTAAGGCCGAGTATCTTTTGATACTCTAAAGCTCAGAAAGGATAGACCGTCAGATCTAGGTCAACGATAGTCGTTGATCTCATTCAAGAAATCATGAATTCCGGGTTCGTGAGTTCAGGGGGCAGACCAAATTCTTGGTTCTGTGAAGTCCCGAGTCGCGAGGAGCAGGGAAGGAGATCCAACCGTTGGATCTAAGCCACAGGAGAAGCATTGGATTAAAACCTCTGCGTGGTATTGCGTATCGAGGGTTCGGGGGTTGAAAGAAATTCTTTTTTACTACGAGGTTGCAAAGTGCCGAGCGCTGAGGGCTCGTAGAAAATGTGGCACATCCGTTAGGTGGGGACCGCGTGGTTGACAGGTGGTGTAACAATAAGCAACCAGAGAAAGGGGAAGTGGGTGACATGTGCTGGACACATGTTTCCTAGAAAGAATTTAACTCATCGTTGACTTTTGTGTCTTGGGGATTCGCAAAGGAGGAGCACGAGGGCTCAACACTCTAACTCGCGAAGTCGCGAGTTGTGAGTAGTGCTAGTGCTTATTCCTAGCCGGTGGTTATGTGTGGAAGGCACTAACAAGGAGGAGCCATACCCATATTACATTTTGGGTATCAATGTTTGGAGAAAGAGGAGTCGAGGGTCTTCGACTCACGAACTTGCGAGTTGTGAGAGGCACTTGCACTAAGGTAAGGTCATGGTCACATGGAAATGTGAGGCTCACATCTGGCATCAAGTTGCATAGAGTGGGTTTTCATGAAGGACCCATGGATCGGATTCATTGGAGGTTCCAGCAAGGAATCAAAGGAGTCGCTTCGGCTTGAGGAGAATTTAGAACAATCCTGTGCGGATCTTGGCCTGAGGGTCGGAGGTCTGCGTCAGAGCTGAAGTGTTGGTTATAAGTTTGATAAAAGAAGCATGAAAGCTTCTACTGCTATCAGATATTCAGGTAGTATAATTTTTTTAATGGAAGCCATGCAGGTATGAGTTTTTATCACTCTTTTTGCATAATTGTTGAAAGGAAATTTTGGTAAGAATTTCCTCAGCCAGAGATATGTTAAAAAAATCACATGATTATATGATTGAATGCATACCAATAGATGTGGTAAAGGTTGTAGGCCTGTATTAATTCAAATCTTTTTATCTTCTGAATGCACACATTGACATAGTATAATGTCATGTTAATTTGGTTATGGGGTAATAAACAAAGAATTAAAGATAAAAACTGGTTGTAGGAATAAATGCCAGTAAGATAGTCATGTATGAGACTAGGACCTGGTTTAATATGACAAGGTATAGAGAATGTGGCAGCACATTGACCAGAATTCCAACTCATGGATGTTGAGATACATGAATGAGATGGAGAGAATTATGTAATTCAATGCAAGGTGCACTAAATAAGAATGCATTGAGAATTGCACTAATGCATAATGAGTGATAGAATTGTATACTAAATGCAATGGTTGAATATGTTTTGTAATTACATGCATATATATTATTGCATGGAAATAATTATACTAATGGATGAAATGTTACTAACCCCTGAAGTTGAGAACATTTCAGGAACTGTTAAACATTGCAATAGGAAAGTTACAATCCAGGTAGTTACAGGAATAGAGACTACATAGAATTTTATGTTCAAAAAATTGAAATAATGAACTTACTGTTGTTAATTATGAACATGCATATGCATAGAATGACGAGTCATTCTATTTGGTCAAGTTGTTTGGTAGTTGTGATTGAATTTCCAAGTGCAGGAAATTCTAAGATTATTTCATAAGACATTGTACATGTTGAATTATGATGTACAAAAAATACTGACAATTTTTTGGCAGTATGCAAGATGAAGACTTGCAGAAAAATTGTATGCAGTTTGATGCCTATGGAAAATCACAAGGATGGATGCATTCATAATGTGGCAACAACCAAGATGAATCATGAAATAGAATGTCATGTTTTGGGAATAAAAGTTGAATTTTCTTTCGAACTAATTGGAATTCCTAAATGAATTCCTTTATGTTCTCTCAGGATAACTGCATGTGGTTGATGCAGATGAGATGATGTTGATAAAAGTTAAATGTTGGCTACAAAGAGTATCTCGGGAAGATGCTGCTTGGAAAATTTAGAAGGCAGTTGGAACTCCTGGAGCCATGGTGCTCTAAGACTTCCGATCTGACCTGTTATTGAAGCCCAAGGAAAGGGAGGCATAGCACCGATGGAATCTGCTTGTGAAGATGTATACTCCCAGGTGGGACAAGCATGTGGGGAATGAGAGACCGTTGGTTGGAGTACTGCCGAGGTTTGAATGGTTGGAGTGCTGCTGAGGTCTGGTACCTTGGCCTAGATAATGTGGATAAGGATTGTGGACCATGGCTATCTTGGGAATCCATTTCCTCGATGGAGTCATAGCCCTGCTCTGGGGTGGAAGGTCTTCTCACTCAAAAGATAAGTACAATTCTCTATTTATTGTATGTTGTGTATGTTGTATACAATTTTAATGTTATTAAATTTGTTTGTATATACATATATATACATTGCATATATGCTTTCATTACTGCATCCATGACTGTACCTAAGGTGTCTCATATCTCATTACTTAAGAAATATATATACCTGATGCTAATCATGTAATCGATTGGAACATTATTCAGGTAGAACCAAAAGGTGTCTTGCAAGTGCATCCTGTGTGCATATTGGAGAAGAAAATAAAATAGCTCCAGAATCGAGCTATTGAGCTTGTAAAGGTCCAGTGGACCTGGTACGGTCCTGAGGACGTGACATGGGAGCATGAGGACTCTATACAGGCGTAATACCCACATATTTTTGAAGATTTTGGAAATCTTGTTGATGTTGTGTGAAAGTTGCACTAAGGATAGTGAAAAAAAAAGGGAGGGGGATTGTAATGTCCCCAAGGCCGAGCCCTTTTATAAATCATGTTTATGAAATGAATTGTAATTATGTTTTATAGGCTGATGAGCCAAGTTAATATAAGCTGGTGGGCTTATGTGATTATTAGGTCAGAGAGCCTAAGTGTTGAAGGCCAAGAGCCTGATTTTGTACATGTATCTATGCAGAACATTAATAAAATTATAAACACCATTGTGTGCAGACCGACCATGATGAATGAGTGATGGGGGACTAAGATTCCATAGAGTTGGAAAGGGATTAGGGGCTGGAAGGTGGGAAGAGGGGCTAAGTGTTGAGCCTAGGGGCTTAAGTCCTTGGGAATAATATTTTAATATTATTCCAAAAATACCATGTGAAATATATGTTTTATCCTAAGTTCTTTTGGAATGAAAAGTGACTTCCAAATGGAGAGGAACGCATGCTGATGGAACAGATGCAGTTTCATGGGGGACAAGTGTTGACTCAAGTGCATGCATTTAAAAACTGCTGAATTGAGCCATGATGGGGGTTCCTCCTCCATTCCATCGTCAACCATATGAACATGAGTCACGTCTGACCTCTGCAAGATACCCTCGTGCAATTCTGAAATCGGGGAAAAGGTCTATGTTGGTTCCTGGGAAAGCCGGTACACCCTCTATTCTGAACTATCAAGCCTATGTCGACCCCTACGTGGCTTTCTGGTCATGCGTCCCTGAGAAAACCATAATCGTGAGTCTATTATGTGATTGTTGAGTTGGTTGGGTTGAAGTATGTGACTCTCACCTATTTGGGAAGCCCATGACTGTATACCCAATTGACTATTGTGGCCACACAATTCTGGAATGTGTGTGGCTTGCTGGCCAGTGTAAGTTCTTGCTGAGCCTGTGTGTAACCTCTCTCTAGGTGAGGGAGGTGATTATTGTTGGAAGAGGCAGGTTGTCAGGCCTATGAGCAACTCTTTCCAGGTGAGAGAGTTTGTTGGGAAGTGGCTTCTTCCAGAGAGTGTCCAACACCAGCTACAGAGCTCTGAGACTTCATGATCTGGCCTGTTGCCAAGACCCAAAGAAGGAGGTGAAGCACTGATGGAATGTGCTTGTGAAGGTGTATACTCTCGGGTGGAGTAGGCATGTGGGGAATGAGAGTCTGTGAGTAGTGGGAGTAAGAAGGCATCCTGGGAAGAATCCTTCCAGTTGTTCTGTGTTGTTTTCCCTGTAACCTCAGCCTAGCCTAGGATTCCTTGCCTTGGGGTGGAGATTAGTCCCAGCTTGGGGGTGACCCACTGCTGATCTTGATGAGCAACATGGTCTAAGGCTAGGAGGTTCGTGGAAGACCTGCATGTGGTTTGTGGAATTACCACTGTTTCAAAAATTAGTACCAAATGATGTTTAAATTATGTTTTGCATGTTTGTGTATTTATATTTATCATGTATTTTGTTGTGCATATGAATTAATGTTAATTCCATGGATTATTTATGTTAGTGGTAATTTTATGCTAACTCTGAGTCAAATGTGTTTCATTTGATTTAAATTCATGTTATCAATCAAGTATGAGAATGATGTTGTTCCGCAAAGTAGCGTCTTCCCAGCCAGTGGGTTGGATGACGACCGGGGAAGCATTACAATTTTGGCTTAAATTGAGACATCTTTGATAGCTTGCAGCAGAGGAATTTTAACACACAAGTTTTTCTGTTCTCCAATAAAGTCGAACTCAGGTTGCAGAATGACCCTAGGCTCAACTAACCTTTACGGGTATGGGGTACTTTCAACAGAAGTAGTAGTATGAGTTTTAACTTGTTTCGTAGAAGTTGCAACAAAGGTAGAAACCTCATTATGAGTTTCAACTTGTCTTTATCGAGTTTGTTTTGTCCTTGGTGTTCCTCAGATTGTTTGCAAGGCGAGGCTATTTCAATCTGTATATTTGTTTCTTAATGTTCTGTAATTATAGGTGAGGATTATTGATTTATTATTCTCCTCTATCTTAGTTGTACTTCGTTGCATTCAATAGAGGAGATGCAATATGTGGGGAAAATGGACTTTTTGGCTTGTTGGATAGTCTTATTATTAGGGTTCGGGTTAGTTTGAAAAGGTAACTAGGGTTGTAGTGGAGGGTTATTTGGTAGTACACTAGGTGGAAGATGTAATGGTTGTTATTGTATAGGAAAAGGTTGTTGTTGTACAAATGACTGAGACTGGACTGAGAATTGCCTCCCTTGAAAATGAGAATTTCTCCATCCTTGAGACCATGCAATTGTTTGCTTCAGATATAGTATACAAAGTGTGGGATACTGTGTTTTTTGTGGGTTGGGGAATTTCCATGGGGTTGAGGGGTATTGGATTTGTTGTGGTATTTGAGTATTATACATATGATTCCAATTATTGAAAGGAAAGGGTGGGTCTTGAGGAATACCTGGTAGACGATCTTGCCATGTTTTTTTTGGAGATGAAATATGCTTGCTTTGCCTCCTCATTTGATCCCTTCAATACTTCTTTCAATCCTAGAAATGATGGACAATTTTTTATCGGGTGATCTAGTTTGCATATACCACATACTTGTATGTTTTCAAGTGGGAATTCCCTATTAGGATTTTTGTCCTTACATTTAGGGAAGAATACTGCCAATTCCTTTTCTTCTTTACCTGCAAAACATCAAACTGTGTAGTTAAAGATATAAGGATATCGGTCTTAAAATTCTCAAATAAATTACCAATTTCTTCTCTTGTCACTCCACATTGGCATATTTTTGTATTCTTGCAATAGTATCTCGTACTTGGGCTCCATTTCTTGATGACCCTCTCAAGTTCCTCAAGAATAAATCAATAATGGAATAAAGTGGTTCCTTTGATATATCTCCCTTCCCCATTAGGTTCAACATATCCAGACAATCATCTCTCATTCCTTGAATCAGAATTTTTTTCAAAATGTATTTATCAAAATCATTATGTTTAGATCTATGTAAATTATATTTGACACATTCCACATAATCCTCCAAGTTCTCTTCCTCCTTTTGAGACATTTTAAAAAGTTTCTCCCTCTGGTCTCTTGTTATGCAATAGTCCTAATATTTTTTCAGAAAGGTCTATTTCATATTATACTAGGAAGTGATAGAGTCAACACCAAGGCCCATGAATCATATTAACACAACCCCCTTTAGGGTAGATGGAAATATTTTTAGTCTCTGAGCATCCGTACTATAATCATAACTCCGACACAGAATGTCGAATTTGAATAAGAAGTTATCTAGGTCTTTGATTATATGACTGTGAAAGTTTGGAAGTGCAGAAAGAGGTATATTCTTCATTAGTGCCAGTCCTGGAATGTTCCCAATAGGGATATCAAAGGTCGAAACTATGTCATTTCCATTTTCATTTTCCATGTGTATTTTCCACAAAGTACGAAGCTTCTACCAATAAGGTCCATGAATATATTCTTTTTTTGGGATGTTCTTTGACAATTGTTGGGGGTGCCCTAAATCACTACCCTTCTATGAAATAGGGTTATCAAGGGGGTTAAGAATGGGTTGACCAGCTTCTGACCTGTTATTAGGTTGATTTCTTTCTAGCTCGGAGTCTGAATTTTCCTAATTTTTGTTGTCAGAATATTCCAGGCCTTTTATCAAATATTGATATTCAGCCTTCACTACTGTTGTTGACGACTCTCCCCGAACAAAGGACCAAGAATCCACCCTTCTTTTTGGTTTAGGATTTTTACATTCTCCCCCTGAAGCTAATGACTCCACTTTGTTTATTAATTCTTGAATATACGTCACCCATCCTTAATATAGATTTCTTTTTCCACTAGAGTCCCTTCCTCTTATGATGTTTTTTGGGGCCTGTCATCCTTCTCCTGCTTTATTCATGCATCACATATCTTTCAATTCGTCAAGAGAGTTTCAGGTATTATTCTTGTGCCCTTAATAACCTCCACGACAATAGTGCCAAAAATGTCGGTCTAATTAATTTTCTAATTAAATCATCCATTGCATTCAATTGTCAACCCAGGGTAAGTATTTTATTACAAGGTCATTGTGCAATAGATATGCAGATAGATGTTTCTCCTAACACTATATGATGAATAAAATTCCACTAATCCTAACTCACACAGTTGCAACACAATAACTGTGAAACAAATCATATCCTTATATCAACTAAAAACTCCAATCAATAAAAATGATTAAAATAATCTATAAGAATCAATCCACCTTTTACTGAAACTAAGCCAACGATTAAGATATTCCGCACTTGCTAATTAAACAATCCTTACTGCTAAACCAAATGGAATCTTTTAGTGAAAATCACAAGGCACACTACTGGAAAGTAAGGAACACATTTATCAATAACTTCAATTCTTTCTTGTATCCAACTAAAAGACACACTCTCATTGTATCAAACAAATCCTCCTTGTAACTGAACAATCCTATTTGTAATTAAACTAAAGACACATTCTTTCTAGAATAAAAAAAAATATTCTTCTGTAACTAACGAAAGGAAGAACACAATAGTATTGATAGAATCAAATCTTGCTATAATTAATAATAAAAACACTCGCAGAATTGGAAATGAAACACTTAATGCAATTAATCATAAACACATTGTTACACATTATTTTTGTCACCCCTATGACCATTAATGATGTAAACCTATCCTTTGTATTTAAAAGGATCAATGGCCTTAATCCTTGAAGAAGTATGCTGATGAATTTTACCATAAAGATGAAAATTATCTTTTCCTTTGTAAAAACCTTATAAAAAGGGACTGTCGCACCTTGCTTATTTTTAAAGGTGAAATGATCTAGGATCATTGCAGGTTGCACCATAGTGTCCTACGAATTCATCACAGTCTACTCTGTTTTAAGGGTGCGATGATTTTTGTATGAAGGAAAAAAAGCATATTGTTGATTCTTCTAGAAGAGAAGCTTCTGAGGTGAGGTGGCCTCCGATTGGTTTGGATTTGAGTCTCATCCCCGATCTCATGGGATCATCCTAACCTCCTCACCCTATCCTTTTCATATTATAAAAGGAGATATTTGTCATGGGAAAATTTAGATGGCTAGAGCTTGGCTGGTAAATTCTTGAGTTGGAAAGTTCTTGCGTTTTGTAACTTGGATTTTTTGGAGCTTGTATGTTGGCTTTGAGCTTTTCTTTGTCAAGATAGATTGTTGATATCGAAATCCATGGAGAATAAGTTTGTGGAAAGCAAGTAACTGTTGGAAGGGACCTTACAACATCAAGGCATTGGTTTTATTCTCTTTTTCATATCTTTAATACAATGACATATTTCTTTCCCATAAAATTGGTCTTATTTGATTGTATGACTCCTTGATCACATACATAGGTTTTTTTGAGTATACATTGTTTCTTTCACTTCGTTGTCTGGTGTCTTTTTATAGGTTTAGCATCCCCTAAGCCTTGAAACAAAGAAAGGATGACACTAGCGAGGAAAAACAACATTTAAAAGGTATTCCATTTATCTCTTGTTAGTTAGTATGTTTGATAATTAAAACTTAGGGAAAGTTTTATATTCTGTCTTGTTTTGTTCTAGTTTTGGGGTGAAACTAGGGAGATCTATTTGTGTCTGCACTTACCGATTTGTCTGATAATAAAATTGGCGACCAGACTGGGGATCATTTTGTTTTCCTAGTAGTCTTTCCTTCTTTCTTTGATTTCCTGGGTTCTGTTTTCCGAGTCATTGGGAGATCCAGATTGACTCTTTGATAGTTTAATTTCACTGGAAAACCTTCATGCTTTTTATTTTTTCCATTTTTTATTTGATCGTTGCACCCTGGTTTGAGAGATAGTGTGATGATCTAGGATCGTTGCACTCTTCCTTGAGAGATAGTGTGACGTCGTCGCACTGTGGCCTTGTTTTACCCACGACAATCTAGGATCATCGCACTGTGCTAGTCTACAGCCCACGACGATTGTGTGAAAAAGTAATTTTTGTTGGTTTTTCCTTGCCCAGATCTCAGATATGGTTTTGGGTGAATTTTTGGGTCTGGTTACAATCTGCTTGATAGATTTAAATATGTTTTTAACCATTTTTTCTTTGTTTTCTTCTGGGATCTCTTGCTTTGAGTGTCTTTCAGTTATAAAGAATTGTTTTTTCTTTAGAATTGTTTAGTGAAAGACGATTTTTTTCTGAATAATTCGTGTTAAAAGAGAAAATCAGTTTGGGATGTTTTTTGTTTTGAAGAAATTTTCTATTTCTTTTAGCTATTTTTGAAATAAAAAAATTCTTTGCATTAGATTGGGGGCATCCTTGCATTTGAAGTAGTGAAATTGCATGTTTTTTGGTGTACAGTCTCTTTGTCTCATTTCTTGAGGATCTTGATATTGGTGAGTTTAACAAAATTTTGGGATATTGTGCATCTGCGAATGATAAACGTTTTCTCCTTCTCGTAATATAGATTTCATCGAAATGAAATATTTGAATTCTCATTTCTTTGCATTGTTTAGAGTCGGTCAAAACATCATTTAGTCCATGCCATTTTCCTCTTGAGTAAACAACAACCTCAAAATAAAGCTCTTACAAAATTTAATTAGACATTTTTATATTTTCTGGTAGAAAACCTACATTAGCTTAGGGTATAGGGCTTTAGAACAGGTGTGAAAGATAACTTTCCAAAGCTATAAACAAACATAGAAGATTGTGCTAGGGAGTTGTAAATCCACTTATTACATTTTGTCTTGGGAAGCCATTCTAACACAAGGGTCAATCACGAGGTCACATTAGGGATTTTTAGGGTGTGTTGTTTATTTTCCCTAGGAGAATATAGGTTGGATCTATGTTTAATGGCATCAGTTCCTGGAATGGCCAATGAAGAAACCCCTACTCTGGGGGAACCTTTTTTTTTTCTTCTTACTGAAATGTTTGTTCTCCTTACATCGCTACTTTGAGCCTTCCAGATCTCACAATTGGATTGTCAGTATGGTTGTTTTCCACTCCGGTAATCCCAAATGCAACAAGTGATTCAGTTGTAAGAAATCTCCCACAAGAACAACAAACTCATGTTGATTATTCACCTTCTTCACTTGCAAGGTTTTGTTCCATTTCATCTTCTTCATCTAGTGAAAGCTATGAAGCTAGTAACTCGATGGATAAGAAGAAGAAGAAAAGGAATATTAGGAAGAAGAAAAATAAACAAGGGTCCAAAATTCCAACAACTACCAGACATGTTGGAAAACAAACAGTTACTATTAATCATGCTGGGAGTGTTGATGATGCCAAGATCACCTAAGCAACCTGTAAGCCCAAGTACCCTTGCAATATTTGTAAGGGTAGCCATCTTATTAAGGATTTCCTTGGTCTATCCAAGTTTATAGAAGCATGGTCTACATGCCCTCGCCATCCTATGTTGTCAGCCTCTAAACAACATGTTGATTCCCTTCCGTCAACTAGTCAGGATACCATTGGGAAAAATAAAAGTAGAGTCAAGTTCCCGTGTATGTTATGCGGAGGGATTCAACAAAATCACCTTCGCCCTCATATGGACGAAGCCTCAAAATTGCTGGAAGATATGACTATTTCCTAGCCTCAACTTCCAGTTGCTTTCTACAGGCTTACTCTCAACCCACCTGTAGTTGATGGAATGATCAATATGGTCCCTTCCTTGGTTAGTCTGGTTGATCAGGTTGAAAATCTAGTCACGTCCTTAGTTGCACCAGTTGACAAAGTGGTCGATCCAGTCCCTTCCTTAGTCGATCCCACTCTCTCGTTAGAGAGTGAAACCCAAGCAGTCGATCTGTTTCCATCCATCGACCCCATTCTCCCCTTGGAGAATGCAACTCAAGTGGTCGATCTGATCTCATCATCGATCGATCCTACTCTCTTGCTAGAGAGTAAACCCGATACGTCTCGCATTTTTCTTGTTGATACAAAATCTATCATGTTAGGGGGAGTTCCTCTATCTGTTGTGGAACCCCCTCCAAGTAATGAGGTCATACTTTTTGATTGGGGTGCGCTAACTGGACCTCGTCTTCCCTCTCACATTCCTTTCAATATTACCGTACAGGTTTGTGGTCGAGACATTCCTCATATGCTAATAGATGAAGTTGCATCTGTTAGTATTTTGTCCTCTATTGCTTGGTAAGCTATGGGTTATCCTTAGCTTGTGTCGATTATGTAGAATATGTTATGTTTTAACATAATAACCAGTCAACCTTTAGGGATCCTTCCTCAGTTTCCCATAACTTTGGGAGGGAAAAATGTCTTTATTGAAGTCATGGTCATCCAAGAACCCTTGGATTTCGATTTATTCATTGGGAAATATTATTTTTATGCCATGAAAGCTATCGTGTCCACTCTTTTTCGTGTGATATATTTTCCTCACGATGGAAGAATTGTGACTATTGATCAAATTTCACTTGTTTGCCTTGACTTGACCATAAACTCAATGAACTTCCTCAATGGTTCTTATATGTAGATGTTATCACCCCCGCCACAGGTCAATTAGGTGGCGTTGTCTCCCATGCCTTCAACTGCCAATGAAGATGAGCCTTTCATTGTAAGCTCAGTCTCTTATGAATTGGATCCGGTAGTTGACATGGTGATCTATTCGATAGGGATTTTAGAGCCTAATATCCTTACCCCTTTCACGACCCTCAACATGTTTTCTTTCTAGAGTGTGTTTCTTTCATCAAGTATAGATATCTTGAAAGCCATGACCGAATTTTTTCCCTTGACATGGTGTCCTTCTAGAGCATTGTCCTCTTGGAAGCCATGACCAAGAAGAGGAGTTTAAGCATGGTTTTCGGATTTCAATATCATTAAAAAATGAAACTAGTTGTGAGGATAGTTTTGCGTCTTTATGGAAACCTCGTTAAAAAATGAAACACATTTCCCCCCCTCTCTGTTTGAGTCAAGTCCTTTGTCTATTATTTGAAGCTTCATTTCATTCGCCTTTTCAGTTAGATAAAATGAATCTTGGGGGGAATTTTCTTACGGCCTCTGGACTTCATGGTGAAGTTGAGCCACTACATTTTTAAGCTGGGGGCTAAGTACCAACCATGCAAATTCGTGAACCATGCATTGGGAAGTCACAAGCATAGTTTTCTCCGGTTCAAGCTTGTGTAAAAATGAAACTACCTACCTCAAGCATAGTTTTCTCTGGTTCAATCTTGTGTAAAAATGAAATCACCTACTTCAAGCATAATTTCCTTTGGTTCATGATTTTGTAAAAATGAAACCAAGTCCAAGTATATTTTTGTTTAGTTTTAATCTTGTGAAAAAATAAAATCTATCCCAAGCATAGCTTTATTTTGTTTTAAGCTTGCGTAAAAATGAAAACAATCCCGAGCTTAGCATTTTTTCTTTCTCATGCTCGTAAATACATGATAATGTAACTGAGTAAAATTTGATCACTTTTTCGGACTCATAAAGGTTATACGAAAAAGGAACCCCCTCGAGTTCCCTTTAATCTCTTTTCAGATTGATCTCTAAACATGAAAATATTGCCGAGGGATCTTGTTCTTTTCACGCTTATTAAAGTATCTGAAGAAAGCGTCTGTTGAGCAATAGTTTATCTCTTTTTTGGTCTCATCAAACTACTTTATGAAAAAGGACATTTTGGAGTCCTCTTTACATGTTTTTAAGACTCTCTAAATATAAAAAACCATTGAGTTTACTTTATTTGGACTCGTAAAATAAACATCGAAAGGCCCATATGGGACCGAACCACTCCTTCCTAGGGTTTGTTAAAAAAACTCCAAGGGAATCATACAAAGGATGATCTTACAGTTCAAGCATATGTTATCCTCCTCAAGCTTGTGTAAAAATAAAGAGGTGCTCAGTAGAAATGGTGGGGGGAAATTGGTAAAGAAATGTATCTAAACCTGTATTCTATGGAAGAGTTGCTTTTAAACATGACACCCTTTCACTTTCTCTATGTCTAGGTTTGAAAATCTGCTTGTCTCTTTATAATACTCCTATATAAGATTACAAATTGATCTGTGATCCCTGTTGTTGAGTCAGTGTTTCCAAGATAATTGTCATGTCGTCAATATTTTCAAAGAGAAGTTCATCTTAGAAAGCCTTCTACTGCATCAGCCATTTCTCCAGTCCTCAGGCCTTTTATTGCATTGACCATCACTGAGTCAGTCCTAAATCACATGTTACTCTGATCTACTTCAAATATTTTCACCCGTTTTGTGTCATTGATGGGGATACATTAAGGCCCTCCTATGACGAGTCTTTTCTTTTCGACTTCAACTCATTATCCAGGAATTAGACTTAGAAACTAGTTGGTACTTTGGAACTTTCATGCCTCAATGGCATGTTTCTTCGCTTTCTATAGCGTGTTTTCATTATTGACCCCTGATCGGGAGATTCCACCGAGTGTTTGAATTCAACTCACAAATTCACACTCGTTGGATTGTAATACTACACCTTGGGATTCATTGATATTAATGGTGATTTCCCTTGCACTTGTTAATGGTATACATTAATGACCGGTAATCAAGTGGTTTCTACCATGCTTGACTTCAACACATGTATTCCCATGGTTAGATTCATACTATAGAGTGATGGAGATGAAGACCCTAGATCTTTTTTGATAGATTCAGGTTGCATTGGAGTATATTCAGATTGTACTCTTGCATAGATCCAAAGTGTATGTCCCGTGGCTATGTTAAAATTTGAGGCTTTAACACATAGATCCAAAGTGTATTTTTGGTGGCTATGTTTAGATTTGAGTCGTAATGGCATGGATCCATAGTGTATGTTTGGTGACCTGTCGACATTTATTTTTTGAGTCATTTGTATTATAAGTATTGGAATTACTACCTCGATGATGATATATTATTGTATTGTATTTCCTTGTTTGTTGGCAGGATTCCGACTGACCTGTTCCTTTTTCCCTACACACACTCGACAAAGTATTTCAGCTATCACTCTATTCTAACTTCATACTTTGGGGGGCTCACTGTTACACATTATTTTCTTCACCCCTATGATTGTTAATTATGTAAACCTATCCTTTGTCTTTAAAAGGATCAATGGCCTTAATCCCTGAAGAAGGATGAAGATGAATTTTCCCAGAAAGATGAAAATGATATTTTCCTTTGTAAAAACCTTATAAAAAGGGATCGTCGCACCTTGCTTAGTTTTAAGGGTGTGATGATATAGGATCGTCGCAGGTTTCACCATAGTGGCCTATGATGTTGTCACAGTCTACTCAGTTTTAAGGGTGCGAGGATTTTTGTACGAAGGAAAAAGAGTGTCTTCTCGATTCTTCTAGAAGAGAATCTTCTGAGGTGAGGTGGCCTCCGATCGGTTTGGATATGAGTCACATCCTTGATCTCATGGGATCATCCTAACCTCCTCACCCTATCCTTTTGATCTTATAAAAGGATAAGAGTTCTCATGGAAAACTTTAGTTGGCTAGTGCTTGGCTGGTAAATTCTTGAGTTGGAAAGTTCTTGAGTTTTGTAGATTGGAGTTTTTGGAGCTTGTATGTTGGCTTTGAGATTTGCTTTGTCAAGATATATTGTTGATCTCAGAATCCATGGAGCATAAGTGTGCGGGAAGAAAGGAACTTTTGGAAGGGAACTTACAACATCAAGGCATTGGTTTTATTCTCTTTTTCATATCTTTAATATAGTGATATATTTCTTTCCCATAAAATTGGTCTTATTTTATTGTATGACTCTTGATCACATACATAGGTTTTGTTGAGTATACATTTTTTCTTTCACTTCATTGGCTTGTTTCTTTTTATAGGTTTAGAATCCCATAAGCCTTGAAACAGAACAAGGATGACACTAGCAAGGACAAACAATATTTGAAAGGTATGTCATTTATCTCTTGTTAGTTAGTATGCTTGATAATTAAAACTTAGGGAAAGTTTTATATTATGTCTTGTTTTGTTTTAGTTTCGGGGTGAAACTAGAGAGATCTATTTGTGTCTAGACTTACCGATTTGTCCGATAACACACACTCATGCAGAATTGGAAATGAAACACTTGATGCAATCATATGGAAATACACTCACAGTGAATTGAAATTGAGAACAAACCATTAATAAATGGGAATGTAACAGTTATGCTTAGAAAAATTCAATCACATCAATCATCTGCACTAGAAATTAAACTAAGAAAAAGTAATAACAACACGATCTATCTCACACTAATATTTTAACGGTACATGACACCAACCCTGCTAAAGAGGATGGCCCTTCCTCCTTAGAAGGGGAAAGAAAACTATAGAAATTGCAACTTAATCACTCATAAATTGATACCACAAACTTGAAATATATCTATTACTCAATCCAAAGGTCCAGATACAATTGTATTTACTCATTAGTCAACCAACTATTGTCTGTTTTCCCCAAAACTAGACTAACCTTGGAGCAAAGATGCTCCACCCTTTTAAACTTTTCTGTTTCTAATCTGGGAAAAATTACAATTATGAACTATGTCATCTTAATTAAGAAAATAAAAGGAGATACAAAACATTTCCTGTAACTAATTACAACTTGCATAATGACTTTTTATGGACCTGTCTCATTGAACTGTTCTATTTATCTAGGTTGAAAACCCGTATTTGTAACATACAATAATTCTGACTTAAGATAAGTCACGTCATCAAGGTGAACTGATCCTTGTCACGAGGGCCAATGGGTCAATGACCTAGTCAAGATCATGTGGTGATATCCTAGTGTGAATAGAATTATGAAGTAACGACGCTTGCACACCATATCTCAGAGTAATAGAACCTGTGAAACATCATCTCAGAGTAGCAACACCTTGGAGTAGCATCACCTTGGAGTAGCAATGCCTTTGGAGTAGCAACACCTCAAAGTAGCAATGCCTTTGGAGTAACAACAACTCGGAGTAGCAACACCTTGGAGTAGAAGCACCTCAGAGTAGCAATTGGTTATTCTACAAGATTATTTAGCATTTTATTAGTAGTTACTCAACACAGATATCATCCTTCCCTAATTTTCAAAAAATCTTAAAGAATAAATGCATCAAATGGACTTAACATACCAATATAAAAAAGGTAACTCTTGGACCATGATAGCTATGAGAAAGGTGTGAATGATAAGGAAAAGGTAAGAGATAAATAACAAAATTATGGAAAGAGGGTGTCATTCCCAAGACCCAACAATCATCATAGAAAATATAAGTTAAATATCAATCAAACATTAACTCAGAAGAATCAGTAAACATGATCAATGAGTAGGAGAGTTCCAAAGGACTATTTGCAAGGAGCATGTCAAAGGATAGAAGGATCATTGAAGAACACTAAAAATGTACAAAATAAGAGAGATCTTGAGTAATGAAAAACCTCCTTAAAATAAACAATTAATAAAAAAATAAAAACCTCCTAACCCCCTCGGTATTCAAAGAATATACAATGGCTTCACAGTAGTAGTAGAACATGCATTAGAGCTAAAATATTTGGTGGGGGATGGGGGGTTCCTTCTTCTTATTTAGGAAAAATAAAAGGGTATATGTTGTGGCCAAAAAATAACCTTTCATTAATTCAAAATGATCATGTTTAGATGTATTTAAAATTTCCATGTTAAGTGTACCTCACAACATGAAGAAAATCATAGTAATGGAAAACATAATTACAATATAAACAAGATCAACTTCAAAGGGTTGAGAATGGGATATTACATAATGTAGGTAGATGATCCTTCATCAACAACACATATAAAGATATTTGTCCCACATGAAGATACTTGGATTTGGAAAGAAATTTGGTGGGGAATCCTAGGTCGAGCCTGGTCTAGGCCAAAAGTAATTAGATGAGTGTTAAAGGGATCAACTCTACCAATTGCGATCAATTTTTTTTGCAATGCATAGGGAAGCTATGAAGGACTTCCAAAATAGTTATATCACATGGTGCTTGAGAAAAGTCCTCAACAATACTATAATTGTGAGAAACTCGAGAATTTGGGTTGTACATAGACCTTCGTAAGACACCCTTGGGGGGGTGAAGCAATGTATCATTGGATGAATGATCTATTTGTAGAGAGCCACCTAGCTAGGATGAAAAAAAATCCCTATTAGTAGGCCCATTCTTAGAAATGACATAAGTATGATCTCACGTCTAAATGTTAAAATATTGGTCACATATGTAAACATTGGCATTCATGGTATTAACCCCTTGCAAGAAATTTCCTTGACTACCCCCTTACATAGGTATAGGGTTTGTGGCAACCATTTGTTGTTAATGTGGGGGAAAGGTATTTTCTAAGATGGTAGGTTGTTATTGGGATCCCTGTTTGGATAATGATTGATTAATATCATCCATATGAGGACATCAATGAGTAGGATGATTCCTAGTTCAAATATTATAAGGAAATTTCATTTTCTTCTTCTCTTTAGTGCCTCCTGTATTAGCATTAGGATCAAGAGATCTTCATTTCCAAAAATCAGAATTACTCTTTTTATTCTTTTTCTTGCCTCCAAGTTGTTGATCATTTCTTAGATTTGAGGATTGGATAGAGTGAACATTGGAGGTTTGGGCAAGGATTGAGGAATTTTGTGAAGATGTCATTGTCACATGTAGATTATGATATATGGTCATTTGTTGCATTTGATCTGCTAAGTAGCCAGCTAAATCATGGGAAGAGAAACCAATCACACCTTCAACATCTAGTCCTAGGGTAGGTTTAGAAGGATCTATTGACAGTCAAGGAGAATGATGTAAGTTAAATCGGGCATGATGGGTGGCATTGTATGAGGCTGTTTATCAATTTGGATAAATCGCGTAAGTATAAATTAGCCAAGGATTGCAACTGAATGTTGGAAAATGTATTATGGTGGATAAATAATGGGCCTCGTGGGCCTGCTAGAATTCATATACCCCCCCACACCACTTCCCCCAACGACATTAATACCCCCACAAATAGGAGTATCCCTGACTTTAAGGCTATACCCATGATGAAAATTATAACCAAAAGGAAAATGTGCATTAGGAGTTGTCGAGCTACCTATGGGTATACCATAAACATGTGGGAACCTACTATCAATGTTGAAACCAAGGTCCCCTCCCTCCCACTAAAACATAATTTAGACATAGGAAACTATGTGGTTATAGTGGGAATGATAAAAATAAGCATAGTTGAGGGTGGAATAGATTTATGAATCGATAATGTTCCCCAAGTAGGGACAATTGATGTTTGAGGCATAGGAATGGGAGTGACTATCCCACTAATTGGTGGTATGGAGGTGCTAATGGTGAATCCTCCTGACATATTTGGGGTAGCGAGAATATGTTCTCTTTCACTATATGACCGACTTATGCTTGACATTGTGTGTAAGAGACAATTATGGTAACCCTCATGCAAAAATCGATTAAGGTGGGAGTACCTTCATGAAGATAAGCACCTCTAACGGAGATGAAACCTATTTTATACATATATCTTAGGTACTGCAAACACTTCCCACTTGCATTCACCTCTATGATACCCTGGGAAAGGAAACTAAGTCTACCACTTCACAATCAACAATCGAGGGGAGCAAAGTCAATTCTACGTATATGGGCAAGGAATATAGGACAAATTCCTTAGCCTGAATCTCTAATGAAAAGTGGTTTCACCTCGAGGACTTGCCACTTCAATCCAAAACTCTCATACACGTGATATCCCACCAAATAAGTAAAGAGGGTATAATCTCTCCATCTTCTTATCTTGATTTTAGTGTTTGAAACATGTGTTAGATGTGATTTCCCAATAAGTGATCCATGTTTCTAATGTATTTTTCACTCTATTCAAATCCTAGTTCAATTTTGTGACCTTGGAAAATTTACTCTCCAACCCTACACCAAGGCTCTAGAACTTATACTAAATATGTTTTCTATAAAAAAAAGATGTCTAGTTCCTTTTATATTACATTACTTTTTGTGTATGTTAATTACTCGAAGATATGGGATGAAACTTCAATTGTGTTTTTGACTTCATAAATTTATTGAACACGTGAAGGTAATCAGATTAAAATGCAACATGTAAATTTTTCTTTTCCTTTCAATGAATACTACACAAATAAAAAGATATTAAAATGTTCATTTTTATGTAAAATTTTTAGTAATGTAGAAAACCTACCAAAATAGAACTAACAATCAAAATCTCAAGAATATGAAAATCACTAAAACAAACCAACTCCAATGTGCAACTTCACTATAAAATAAAATAAAACCCTAAAATGATATGAAAATCCAATACAATTATTCTTAACTCTTTTTCTTTCTAATGAGATAAGAAAAAGTTATAAGATGCATAGGCCACTAAAGAACATAATCTTAACTTTTCCAAGCAATTACCAAATCAACAAGATAGGTTGAGGTTGAGAGAACTACCACAATTCACCTACAAGAAATGTTTGCCCCTATCTATGTAGAAGCTAGTGGAAAAATAGAGATGGCAATGGGTTTTTGTTCACCAACAAGAGACTAGAGGTTGTGGTCATTCATTTTTTAAAGGAAACATAGGGCTAGTCATTCCTATCTTTGAGAAAAATTGCAAGCAGAGGGGAAAACAAGCACAAAAATAAAATCACTAATTCGGAAATCAAGCAAGCAAGCTTACATGCATCTAAAACTAAATTTTGCATAGTGGAAGGTATAAAGAGGCTTCAAAGAATAAAAAAGAAGAAAGGAAATCACCCAAAAATTAAGGAAATATATCTAAGTTATTTCCCTAGTGGAGCCACAATTTTTTCTTTAGGGAAAATCTACCAATAGACTAACCAAGAAAACCCTCAATCAATGGGTGAGGATCACTGATAGAAAGACAGACAAACAACATGTATTTCTTTCCTAATACTAACATTCATGTTAAAAGTAAATGGGAAGGAAGGAAGAAAATAAATTGATTCTAGATGGTTGTCCTTAGTGTCTTGCAAGTTCCACTTGATTTCACTCTAGCTCCAATAAGTCACTAAATAACCAACACAACCAACCAATAACAAACACCTTTTTCATTTCTCATTTAACAAAATAAAATAGCTTGCTTAAAGAATCCCTAATATAATTTCTCAAACAAACTAGAACAAATCGAAGGCTCATTAAAAATACTAAATTATTCATAAATCAAAGAGTTTTGGAGGGGGTGAGAAGAATATAGATCTATATTGATTTATAAAAGAGTTAAAACAAGAATTATACCTTGAATTTTGTTGTTATACTCATATATCCAAGACCTGAGTCCTCCTCCTTAGTCACAAGTCTACCTATGTCAACTAGCATGATTTGGGAACTATATCGTAGTGAAATAGCCAAGTAAATGGCTGATGATATCTCACCTAAACTTTGACCAAACTATGAAGTTGATTCCCAACTCTCGATAATGGTAATACTCATAACCAAGAATTCTTACTAAAAATTCCCAACATAAAGATGCTTGCAATAGAATCATTGTAACACACCCAACCTCCAAATCCTCATTAGGATGGTGGAGCATATAAAAATCCTTTTTCTTTCCTCTAACTTCCTTTTCCATCCTCAACATCAATCCTTAGTTTTGATCTTAGAAGGGTATTTTTCTATCTAAGATCTTTCCAATCACTATAATTATGCCCAAATCTGAGCTACAAGAAAAATGTTATGCCCCTTTAAAGTTTATTGGGAATTTTTCCTTATGGTGACATCATCATGTCCACATGGCCTCCACAAGGATCCACTCCACATGTGCTATCCAATCTCACCATTCCACTAGAATCCATGTGGAACTACTCTGCACATGTTGGTTGACATGTCCTATTGTTATACCCTCGAACATAGGTCTTCGCACTTTCAAATCTCACAAGGTTATTGGGATCTCTCTTTCTGGAATGTTTAGTTGACATTCTTCCTGAACATTTTCACATCCTGAACCCCGCAGCTCACAACACTGTCTGGCTTGACTTTGCAGGTTCACTCCATTGGAAAGAACAGTTAACATTGTCGTAGGATTTCTCTAAAGTTCACATCCCATAAGTCTTTTGGAATCCCTCTATTAGGCTCTCGCTTTGGGAAATCACCCTGAGCAAATTACTCCTGTGAACAACCTCCTACAAGCCTATTGGGATCTTTCTCCATCAATCTCACAACGTGGGGATGTCGGCTTAGAATGCACACAATTTATTCCTAAAGCCTGTTATCCACAAAGCTATCAACATTTTCCCATCAAGGTGGAAACACTAACATAGTTCACGAATTCCTCCATGGTCCAAAGCCCGCAAGTCTATCAAAATCGCTCCTTTGGGCTCCTCACTTTATGCCACTATGGTATTTCCCCGAATCCCAACTCTTGATAGATCAAATGGTCTACATTCATTGAGTCCGATGATGAATGATCAATATCAACTCTCGATGCTTGATCTATTCCTTTTGTTGCTTATCAATGGCATCTATGGGTCCCACCTATACCCTTCTTCCACGAGTCCTTCATCCATTTGTATTCCCTTTGTTGACATGTACCCAATGATGGGATTTCACCTATCACTCAGCTGAAAAGGTACTAACAACACCATATGTTAACATGTCATCTGTCATGGCATCTGACTCGACATGCTGATGTGGAATTCTCTTCAGCATATGGCCCTCCCGGGACAACATTCTCTTCCAATAAATTGGACGCTGGGTAATTTCCCATATCTGTCAATTTTCACATGCAACTCTATGTGACTAATTTCAGATCTAAAAATTGCTTCTTAGTGATATAACTATCACTTAACAATTTTACACTGAAATTATTCAACTAAAAACATATGTAGTGGAAACACAAAGATCAGATATGAATCATCAATATGCAAGAGACACAACATTTATGTTCTATAACTTTATCCAATTCTCCAAATATGAGGACAAAAACTAGTCCTCTCAAAGTTTCCAAATCCGAGGACAAAACTAGTCCTCTCAAAATCTACAAATATGAGGACAACCTTGTCCTCCAATATACAAACAAGAAAAACCAAACCTCAATAATATTCTGGAAATCTTCTTTGCCCACAAATATGTTGTAGAAAACCTGTACAACCTACTGATATCATCTGAAGTCAGCCTGTGTGGACTTTCTCCTTCCCAAAATAAATTGTATGGATGTATGTGACTATTCTCATAGCAACCCGCGTACGTATGCAATTGTTCCAACTGCAACCCGTGTACATGCGAAAAACTGTATGAACACTTTGTATGACTCACTCTACTTAATACAATATATTCCTTCTAAGGTTGCCTCTCTCTCCCACATGTGAGGTGTGCCTTTCCCTGCCAAGAATAGAAAATAGAGAGTTCTCAACCTTAGGCCAGATTCACTCCCCTAGCAAAATTTCCCTTTGCTGAAATCACCAAGCCTCTTATAAAAAGTGTAGACTCACTTATGCTAGCTCCATCATGTCTCCACACACTCCACATGATAAGTAATGTCACAATTACATATCTCCTTTATATACAATCCTTAGGGGTCACCATAGAAGCCCCTCCAAAGGTCAACATAAAATTAGGATTTCCTTGTGGGTGTGAAGCCCCAACACAAGCCCACAAAGCCCATCACCAAACCCATGAATCCCCCAATCAAATACAAGGGGGTTTTCACCAAGCTGAAAGTGTGATGTGGTTCCCACGATGATTTCCATATGCCCAACACCTAGGTTCATGTGAGAATACATGCTCGAAGCTACAAAAATCAACATTGCCTCTTAGTAAGGAAGGTATTCACACCACACTCAACAAGTGGGAATTCCTCTTGATGCTACAAAATCATCAACACTCCCTTTAGCGAAGGAGGTATTCCATGTTCCATTATCACCTGAAAGTATCTTTGTCTCTCGTACTGAATCCTCTACTGCAACTACTCTCCAATCTGCCTAATTCGTTGTTCCCTCTGACACTGAAACAAATTCTTCTCTTGAGTCCTCCTGACTAGCTACATCCTTGGTCACTAAAGAAAATCCTATTTTCTGACATGATCCCATCCTAGAAGATACCTTTCTCCAAGAAGCCTCCTTCTACTGAACCTCCTGTCTATCCATCTCAACCCATGACACCTACCTGACAGTATTGGAAGATGCCTCTTTCCCATATGGACATGAAGGTTGGATACCATTGAGCGACTAACTCTCCCTCTGAGCCCCGTGACTCCCTTTGAAGTCAGAATCACTATGAGTCTCTCGACTCCCTCTAAATTTGGACTCCCTCTAAGTCTACAGAACCTCTAGAGTTACCTGCTCCCTTTCCACTGTCCTCTGCATAGTCCTGGGAGGTTACTCCTCTCCACTGGATCATGAGGGTTGAATCCCTATGAACTCATGCTATTGGTGGGGCCACCTACCTCACCACTGGTGGAGCCACTTGGTACTCGTTTGTCTCTCTACCCACTAGTATATTTGGGTCAAATTCTGACGGCGCGTTCATAGAAATTGCCACTTTATATTGTGGGAGAATGACAAACAACAGACCCCCTCAAACGCCATTTCACATGATGTCACTTTTCTGATGCCATAGATATCGTGTCTATTGCAAAGTTTGATGAGGACACGCGTCATTTAGGATTTGACTGTCCAAAACCCATATAGACGTCGCTACAATGATGCTAAAGCCATCGGAATTCTGACGTCCCATTCCATCGATATCCATTACGTGGACTCCATGTTAGTGATGCTCGGAACGTCTCAACACTGACACCAATTAACATCACTATTCTGACGTGTATGCAATATCGCTTGCAACCTGAACGCCATGGGATTTTCGACATGTATGCAATCTCTCTTGCAACGTGAATGCCATGGCAACGATGTTATAGACATCAGAAGACCGATGGATTGTAACGTCAATTGAGCAACGGGTAAGATATATATCAATGATATGGACGCCATGGGAGCGATGTTATGGATGTTGAAATACTGACGAACTGTAGGTGATTTAAAAATAAATAAATGAATGAATGAAAAAAAGGCATCAGAATAAAAACCAGGAATCATGACTTATTATAGATCCCTAGACAAAATCAGAGTCAATAATTGATATCTAATCCTCCATATTGATGATCTTCTCAATCGAATCAAGTGCCCCATGTTTATTATAAGTAACATTGATAGGCATTTAGGGTATCATCATGTGCTAATGGACTGAAATGATGCGTTGAAGATAGCCTTAAA
>ML788546.1:243563-256025 GCA_009831015.1 Picea engelmannii | reverse complement strand
AAATACATAAGGACACATTCCTTTCAAAGTGTATGCAAAATTTGTATCCCAACACTATACAAATTCAGGAATACCTTGACAAAGAGGATGTAAATACCAACCAAACAAATAAAAAACATTTATGCATGATGGAAAGACTTATCCCTTAATTATTATATTAAAAAATATTATCCATATAGTTCTTATATAGTGGAATCATTTCCTTTCTAGTGGCTTTATTAAGTTCCCTATAGTCCACACAAATTGTCTAGTTACTCCTTCCTTGGGAACAATAATCAAAGGAAAAACCCATTCACTATCTAAGATAGGGTATATAAAACCTACATATAAAATTTTCTATAGTTTATATTTAACTATGTCTTTAAGTGTAACATTCATTCTCCTTTGTGGCTTCTGATTGACATGGAATCATACTTGATGTAGATGTGATTTTTGAATTTTTTTGGATGGATTGCGTATATATCATGATAGTCCCTGGAAAAGGTATAACTATGATTTTTAGATATGCCTAACAGCTATTGTTATCGATTAGAAGTTAATTTTTTGTTCATTTTCAACACTTTGGTGGGAAACATTTCTACTATTTTAACCAATTAATTATTCCACATTCATTTCTATCATCCCTAATATTTCTGAAGACCAGTGATGAAACACTTTATAAATTGTCACATAAATAGATTTAGACCCTAAAATTTAGATAAAAATTGAAAAATAAGAGTGTTGGTAAGGTCCTTAACCCCCAAGGAACTAGTACTAAAAATAAAAGAAGGAAAATTGAGAGGATAGAACAATGGGAGAAAGATACTTATTTTTCAAAAACATGGGACATAATTAAAGACATTACTACCACAATTTTAGAAATAAGAGGATCATTATCCCATATAAACCATGATCCTTATAAACAAGTGAGTACATTAGTAGGATTAGGAAACTTAGAGACCCATGTAGCCAAACAAACACATATTCCTTCACTAGGCACTACACCAAATATACCAAGTATGAAAGAAAATCAAGAACCTACTGAAATGGGAGTTGTTGACATAAGAAGATTGGTTTTATTGCAACACATCAAGAAAACATAGGTAGAAATCATTAAATGGAAGGCTATAGTAGAATCTAATAGGTGATAAGTTATACCCTTGGAGAAACATGAACAATTAGTCTCTTCCCTAGAAGAAAGGTCTTAAATTTTAAGCATGCAACATTTGGACACAATTAAAAGTTGAGGAAATGAAAACTTAAATTTGAGAGGAAATATGGAAGGAAAATGGAATAAACTAAATACAAAATTGAAAAGATAGTGATTTTGGATACAAAATGGGGAAAATAGATCTATAGAATCCCATACATACAAGGAGGATTAACTTACCATGACCTTGTAGGTGAGGGTTGAAAGTACTAATATGAAATATGCGTTGAGAAGACATCCTTAAATGATTTTATATGTGGAACTAGTCCTGGTTTTAAAGGAAATGCAACATGAGGCCATAGTTCAATATTAAAGGACCACGAGAGAATTAGGGGATACAATGTTACAGATGTCCCAAACCAATTGGGAAGAATTAATCCCTACATTTAAGAGAGAAAAAGAAAGAGAACTAACATCACTCCACTAACTTAGTCTATGAAATTGGATATGCATAAGCATTGTTCTATCAAGATGTAACACTAATTAGTACAAGGGTTCTACTTCATTACTAGTATCCTGTTGGTATCACAGTAAGCTCATAATTATTACCATAGTGTTACTCTTTCACACTTGTATTATCTAGCACACACTAATCAATCTAGGAGTCAAGCATGCAAACAAACCTTCTCACAAAGAAATGCTAGTTGGTGATGGAATCCAACATCGCAGGATCGATGCACAAAGAGGCTGAGTTTTGGCGGGTGGAAAAGTTATGTTGCAAACCTTCTTACCGAACTAATGCCCTGGTGAAATTTACCTCACTGAGTAGTGGGCAACCCTCCAAGGATTCTTAGTGAGTCTAGCCAACGCCAATCCCAGGTACAACACCACCTTCCCTGTGTTGTCACCTTGGGTAGGAATTCTAAAAGATTATGGCCTCTATGGTACCACCTACTATACCAAAGCAGAGGGGAGACAGTCGACATTCAACACCAATACCAACAAAGCAGGGTTGATTACTCTGTTGGCCCCAATGCAACCTCGTGCTTGACCCTTGTGTTATAAGGGCTTCCCAAATTCAGTGATATAGCAACTAGATTTCACTCCCAAACTCAAAGCTTTATGTTTGTTTAGCAGCTTTGGAAAGTTATTCTAACAATCTTATTCGAAAGCTCTACACCTAAGTTAAGATGGGTTTGAAGAGCCCTAGAAAAGTTGCTAGATAAATTTTAATTAGTGCTTGATTTTAGGTTGTTGTTACTCAAAGGAGTAGTCATGAAACTAATGGCATTTCGACTTGAATCTTTAAACCATGCAAGAGGAAAATGAAATGCAAGAATTTCAATTTCTATGAAAACTAGCTATGGGAAGGAGCAAGAAGTTTCAAGCAAAGAAATAATTTCTTTTTTGATTACTATGTGTGCACTGCTAACGAAAAAAAGTATGAGTTGATTATACAGATAAATGGAAGCAAAATGGCCCAATTTTTAAAAATACCAAGCAAATGTCATACTTCACTTAGTACACCTATAAAACATTGAATCAAATGTCATCATTTCTAACATAGTAAACTTTTATGATTGTAGATACCACCATACACATCTTAAATACTCATAAGTATCACGAGGGCTTATTCTTTTTTACCAATATCTTATCACTTAATTCATTCATAAAGGGGGTTTTTAATTATGAACCCACATGTTGTGAATAAATGTGTTCACATCAAACACTAAAAAGAACAATAAATGTGTTCTCTCTTTTTAGTTAGTGGATAAATATGAGTACTTGCTCCACATCCTAGGATAATTCCTAGTGCACTTTGTCTAGTCAGATATAAACATGTCAATTCATTGAAGGTACCAAAAATTTGTGTATTTTAATTCAATGAGACTGGTAATATTGTCAGGCAATTCTCAAGGACTTTCTTTCACTTTTTCTCTATGCAGTATCATAAATTCAAGAAACTCCATGCAAAAGCATCAAACTCTCCCCACAAAGTTCAAACTCCAAGGCCTTTTTGTGCTTATGATTTTCGTATTTAAAGCTATAGTAATGACATAGGGTCCAAGGGTTCATAACTTGGCATATAAGAAATGATATCAATGGAAAAAACTCTTATATGTCTCAGTATGTTGCACTTTTTCTTGAGTATACTTATGTATTGATGTTGTCTTATATTATATCAACTAGTACCTAGAGTGCATGTTAACAAAATGCACCATGTAGGTTAAGACAGTTCCATGCAAGTAAAGGTTTCAAATTGTAGTGGTGGTGCTATAGATATCAAAGGCATGACAATCACCATGTGAGATTAATGGAAACTAACCATGTATCTTGATGACATCTTGATTACATCCACATCCATTTTAGTTCATGAAAAGGAATAATCAAATGGATAAGATAATTGACATGACTTAATCATTTCCCTTGTGCTCTAGTTATAATAATTCCATGTTAAGAGGAAAGGAAACACTACAAGAGGTTAAGCCCAATGACATCCCTACAAAATATTTGAAACCTTATCCCCAAAAAATAACCCTCAATACATCATTGCCTCATTATTGAGAAATGTCCCAATCAATGTAGATTATAATCATATTAAGTGTTGGTATTAAAATTCTTTAGGATATAGAAATGATTTTCAATATTCTTGGATGATCCACTTCACATAGAGGACTAGACCTTGACTTTAAATGTTGTTTCTCATCTAAATTTCAAATATAAAAAATGACATATATATAAATGTGTGGGGGGATAACTAAGAACAAACATCTGAGAAGGATTTGAAATACATGTATCTAAGAACACAAAGCTTAGAGCGCTTTGAAAAACGTTGTATGAGAGAGGGAGAAATGGATATTTTTCTTCTGATATCATTTCTTATGTACATGGCCGCCTCTCTGCCTGCAACAACCTCTATGAGTAAACTGTATTCCCATAATTATTCTGATTTTGAAGGCATGGTGAAGGAAGTTTAACCCATGTTCTCATTAATGAATGGCCACGATAGAAGGGACCTCGATTCTCTTTCGTATTTTTGGAAGGCCATCACATCTAACCTATTGGAAATTCTCTCCAATTGTACGACCGATAAATCCTAGAATATATGCCCATGGTATGGAATTCGTTACAGACAATACACAAGAGAACCTAGATACATGGACTAGTGATAGCTCTCGTTTCTTGACAAGAGAGGCTCCTAGGGTTTGAGACAACTATGGGCAGGGGAAAAGAAGGCGAGATTTCCATCTCCTTCCAACACAAAAATGGAAATAAATCAAAATTGTAAAAAAAAAGACTATTCTTGAATTATAAATGTAAATTAAAGTGTGCAGAGGTACTCACCATCCTCTCCCTCACTCTTAGTCTCTGTGTCACTTGATCAAGTGTGCTGGGTTGCACTGTCAAAATTTGTTGTGGTGTAGGGCCTCCTTATCTCCACTGCATGGGGGTTCTCTCCTCCCTCTCGCTAGGCTCGAATGGCAGCCTAGTTTCAGGGTTCTCTCCTCCCTCTCATTGGTCTCAAATGGCGGCACGATTTTGGGGGTTTTGAACCATGGTGTTCTCTCCTCCCTCATGAATGGGTGCATGCACTTCTCTATCTCATGAATGGGCACGTGCATTCATTTTTTGTTTGTATTGTTTTTTTATTAGTTTTTTGTTTGTTTGTTTTGTTTGTTTTATTGTTTTATTAAATTTATATTATATATATATATATAGGTGTTTTCTCTCTGTGTAAATTTTTTGTCTCACATTATAGGTGAATTCTATGTAAGCCCACATGAGGAATTGTAATGAAAATGAGGTAGGGAAGAAAACGTAGCACAAGGAAAGTTGGAAAGAGGGGCGGCCACATGAGGAATCGTAATGACCACAAGGTAGGGTGCACAAAGGAAAGGTAAGGTGAGTTGTCAAGTGGGGTGCCCACAAGAGGAATCGTAACAAAAATGAGGCAGAGCACCCAAAGGAAACACAAGGCAAGTTGGAAAGAGGTGCGCCCACCCACATGAAAGGAACGAAAACAGACACACAAGGGAGAAATAGGCAAGAAGACGAGCCAGATGTCGGATAAGGAGAAATTTTGGCTTCGAATTAACTTTTTCAAGACAACCTCGGCAAGGCTGGGTGCCCAAACGCAACGCAAGGTGAGTTTTCAAGAGGGGCACCCACATGAGGAATCATAATGAAAAGTAGGCAGGGCAGCCAAACACAATGCAAGTAAAGTTGGAAAGAGGGGCGGCCACATGAGGAATTGTAACGAAAACAAGGCAGGGTGCCCAAAGGAAAAGCAAGGAGAGTTGGCAAGAGGGGCGCCCACAAGAGGAATCGTAACAAAAATGAGATAGAGCACCCAAACACAACACAAGGCGAGTTGGAAAGAGGTGCAAGGGAATTCACCATAATATGTGTATGAATCCTCAACATGAGAAAGCGAATTCACCTTATGAACATCACACCATGCTAGACCATATCAACCTAAATGAATGTGAAATTAAGTGATATCAAGGGAAGAATTCCAAGTAAACAAAGATGCCAATACAATATTAGCTTAGCCAAAAATTTCTAGGGTAGTGTTCCATCAAGGGAGTCATACATCAAACTTTATCATCAACCATCCAATAATGATCATATAAGGTAATCCACAACCAAGTCTACTAGTATGAAAGGAAAGAAATTACTAGGACAAATAAAGCATCAACATCATCTAGCCATCCATGACTACATCACTAATAGTCTCATCAAATGAAATCACAACCCCTTGTCCATCCAAAGATCAACTTGTAAACCTACCTTTGTGATGAAAACCACAAGAGTAGTGAAAACATACTAGTGTAGGCCTCATGTAAAATGAGGGGTAACACTAGCAACACAAAATGGAAAATTTTGAACATAATCATAATTTCATTCCTCTTGCCAATTCCAATTTCTAGTAGGTTTGATTCCTAGCTTGCAACCCCAATGGATGAATTATCAATAAATTTACTTCATTAACTCAAGTGTCTCTATTGTTGATTATCTTGGTTAAAGTGGCTAGATGTGTGCCCACCCACATGAAAGGCATGGAAATGGCCACACAAGGGAGCACTAGGCAAGAAGATGAGTTGGAGACAGGGCGCCCAAATGCAATGAAAGGCGAGTTTTCAAGTGCAATAAGGCTCCAATAAAGGTGGGTTTCCTCAATAATAAGCATAAAAATAAGTGCAAGAAACATCCATAAGTGGGCATATTACTTCATGATCTAGGACATAAAACCATGAAACCTCTTGATACCAATGTGGTATGTCCCATCAACAAGAAATAAAAGGTATGAAATGTAACATCCAAAAGGTGGACATCTCCACAAACTAGAAGATTGAATTAATTCAAACCTCCAATGATATAAAGTGTGAGACCTTCAAGAGTAACATCATGTCAAACAAAGCATGGAAAAGTGTAGAATGGCCTCAAATGGTGGATGTATTCCTCAAAACAAGTTCCAAGCAAGTGGATCCATGAAATAAGGCATCAAATTATATATGAAGAACACATGTGAAATGCCTTCAATGATAAACTAAATCCATAAAGAAAGGGGTGGCCCCTCATCGATCAATAAATAAGACCATCCCTTAACATGTATGCAAGGAGGGTGAGCACTCCATATGGGATGATGAGTAATATCCAAATAAAACCTAAACAAGTGTGAAATCATCCCAAAATGCTAGGGAATTCCATGGAAGGCTCCTCCACCAAGTAATATGGCATAAAAATATGTAGAAGAGGGAAACACTCGACATGAGGGTGTAATACATGTCATAAAAAACCATAATATGTGTATGAATCCTCCACATTAGCAAGGGAATTCACCTCATTAAAATCACAACATGATATACCATATCAACCTAAATGAATGTGAAATCAAGTGATATCAAGGGGAGAATTCCAAGAAAACAAAGATGCCAATACAATATTAGCTTAGCCAAAACTTTCTAGGATAGTGTTCCATCAAGGGAGTCATACATCAACATATATCATCAACCATCCAATAATGATCATATAAGGGACTCCACAACCAAGTCTACTAGTATGAAAGGAAAGAAATTACCAAGACAAATAGAGCATCAACATCATCTATCCATCCATAGCTACATCACTAATAGTCTCATCAAAAGAAATCACAACCCCTAGGCCATCCAAAGATCAACTTGTAAACCTACCTTTATGATGAAAATCACAAGAGTAGTGAAAACATACTAGTGTAGGCCTCATGTAAAATGAGGGGTAACACTAGAAACACAAACTGGATAATTTTGAACATAATCATAATTTCATTCCTCTTGCCAATGCCAATTTCTAGTAGGTTTGATTCCTAGCTTGCAACCCCAATGGATGAACCATCAATAAATTGACTTCATTAACTAAAGCGGCTCTATTGTTGATTCTATTGGTTAAAGTGGATTTAACCACTTTTTATTATTATTGAATTACCAAGTCGAGTTGATGTCACAGAAGCTTCAATTCACCCACCACAAATGTAATGCACTGACCCCACATAGTGAGAAATAAATGGGGCCAACATTGAAATTTCTTCAATATGTGACTGTATGCATAGAAATTTGACATGGTTAGACTAGACACATGCCTTGATGGTATGGGAGGATTTCAAGAATCAAGGATGTATGATGTCCCCACGTAATCTTTGAGATCATCCACATTTGCATCAACGTTCATCATGAAAATCTCATTGTCATCATTCGTCATTCCCTTTTATAGAATCATTGTCGAAACTATCTTGAAATTTGACACGGAGCTTCCAATACACCCATCAAAAATTTCTTCCACCGAACCCACACATTGAGCAGTGAATGGGGCCACGTTGAAATTTTTTCAATCTGTTATCGTATGCGTTGAAATTTGACATGGTTAGACTAGATAGTTTCCTTGATGGTATGGGAGGGTTTCAAGACTTAAATATGTTTTATGTCCCCACATAATATTTGAGATTGTCCATGTTTTCATCAACGTTCAATATAATGGATCTCTCATTTTCATGATTCATTGTTGCCATCTATATAATATTTGTCAGAACTCTCTTGAAATGTCATGGCACTTCCAATGCACCCATCACCAATTTCATCTTGCATCGACCTCACATAGTGAGCAGTGAATGGGGCCAACATTGAAATTTCTTCAAACTGTGCATGTATGGGTTGAAATTCGACATGGTTAGACTCAAGGATGTTTGATGTCCCCACATAATATTTGATATCATCCATGTTTGCATCAAAGTTCATAATGGATGTATCATTTTCATCATTCGTCGTTTCGATATGTATAATCTTTGTTGGAATTCTCTTGAAATGTCATGGAACTTCCATTTCACCCACCACAAATTTCATGCACCGATCCCACATAGTGAGTAGTGAATGGGCCCAGCGTTGAATTTCTTCAATATGTTCCTGTATGCGTCAAAATTTGACATGGTTAGACTAGACACATTCCTTGACAATATGGGAGGGTTTCAATACTCAAGGATGTATGATGTCCCCACATAATATTTTAAATCATCCACATTTTCATCAACATTCATCATGCACGTCTCATTGTCAATGTTTGTCATTCCCTTCTATATAATTTTTGTCGGAACTATGGATCGTCCCCTCATATTGATGTCCCCGAATAATATTTGAGATCATCCATGTTCACATCAACATTCAATATAATGGATGTATAATTTTCATCATTCATCATTTCCATCTATATAATATGTTAGTCCCTAAAGTTGCACTTGACTGTGAGAGGGAAAGATAGGGCATCATCAGTTTATTGCAAAGTGTTTAGGAGGTTTTCATAATTTGGTTTTTTAAATAAGGTGGTTGAAAAATGGATCAAGGTTATAACATAACATTAAAATCAATATCAGAACATAGTATATCCCATTTACTAAGTAAAAGGTAGGCACATAGATGGATTAAACCAACACGAAAAAGAGAAGATGAAGCCTTCAATTTGTCAACTTCACATAAATTCTTGTCTCAAAATATCATAAAGAAACAAGAACATCAGCTTGAAATCAAAACTTTAAATTAATTCCCACATCAAATTATTTATTGTATTAATTAACAATCAAGAAACAAATGCATTGCAGTCTGAATAATGAATTCAAGCATGAAGAAAGAAAAACATAGTAGAAAAGAGTGTCTAACCATCGATATGCCTTTGCTATTAAGTGTCAAATAGAACATAAATTCCTTTACAAGGAGTTTCACAAAAAAAGTCCTCTGGATCTCCAATTTTTTGATCTCAACAGAGTCTTTCCTCTGCCTATTTAAAGTATTCACCATACTCTAGATCCTATCTTCTAGTGTGCTCTTACTGACTGGATCTGAATAACATCTATCTACTAGGGAGGTTTGCTCAAAAAGAGCATTTACATTCCAAAAATAGATTAATGGTCACCAACTTAATATTGCATGATCTTGTCAGCGTTACATTCGATTCTACAAAAAAGGAATTAGTTTGATCTGGTTATGTACTTTGAAATATTTTATTTTCATAAGCCATAATAAGTAGATTTTTCTCTTGCTCGTTGTTAAACATCAAAATTTGATAATGTGCCAAATTATCCATATAGCCTTTAGGGTATGACAACAACAATATCTTTGGTAGTCTTCTGTTTGAGCTTTATGATGAGTATAACATTATGTCAGTAGAGTTTGAAGTTTATTTCTATGATCTCTATGAGTAATTCCTTTTGCTCTTTTTTCTTCTTCTTGAAGCCCTGAATATTTTCTTGTTGTCTGGCACTCCATTGTTCTACACGAGCTTTCTCTTTCTTCATCTGTTTCACCACCTTTCGGAGTTATTTGATCTTTTCTTTGTCAGTTCTGACCTTGACCTTAAATTCAGGGAACTCACCTGTAGGTGCAGGCTCATTCCGATTTATATCAACCTTAGGCTCTCTTAATTTAATCTGGTACCTAGAAACCAGTCTTGAATTGTGCTCTTCATCTGAACTAGTTGAATCCATGGCTCCAGGTATGTCTGATATGAGGTTTGAACCTACAAGATGGATTTCTGTACTTTAAGGGACCTTACTTGTACCTTTAGCAGATGCTCTGGCCTGTGACAATCTGGTAGTGGCTCTTGTTACAGGTCCTATAGGGAGTGGAACAATCTGCTTCCCTTTATCTGCTAGTTTTTTATGTAGTGAGGGTTTGTTTTCCATTTGTTTGACATTTTTTTTAGCATCCTTGGAATGATCTTCTATAACTATGACATCTTCCTTTTTGATTGAAGGATCGAACATAGATTTAGATCTCAACCTATATTTGTTGGTAATTCTGGTCGAATTCCTCCTAAATCTTTCAGACGCAGGCACATTTTCCTTCCTCTGTCTCTTAACTGCCACACCTCTCTTACTAGTTTCTGGAGATTTATGCTTGGCTGAGAGTGTAACATCATAATCTTCATCAGAGTCTTCTTTTGTTTTTAAATCTTCCTCAGGAAACATTTCATTTTTTGTTTCCAACTTAGGTCTCTTACCTCTTTTGGTCCTTATTACCATGATGGCGGGCAATTATTCTTTAACAGGGGTTTCATCAACTGAAACACTTGGCTCATGTGTAATATTTTTTTTCCCTTTGCCTTTGTTCTATTTTCTGGACTGTGGATCAATATTTAGGGATTGTATGAGCTAGCTCCAGAGTTTTTGTACTTCTCTCAGGGTAGACACAACTAGATTCTTAATTAAAACCTAATGAAACAGGTTACTCTTTGCATTGGATGGGTGTGACTACACTCTTTTTGACATATTTGTCAAGATTTTGAGGAGAAAGTAAGGAAAATTTAAAGGATAATCGCCATTTAGATGCATTAATAACCTAATGTGATAGATATAAATTAGGGAGAATCTTCCTTTGCAGGTTATATACCTATGGTTAACGATAAGGGTAGTGTGCCATTCTGGTCTAATCCAGTTGTGAGGAACTCCCTTTATCCAGTTCGGGTTTTGCTCGTATGGAAGTAAGAATTGATTGAAAAACTCTGTTACTACATGCTCTTTCTTCCACCATCGTTCTCCTCCAACCACCAACCTGCAAGCCTTGGAAATTGTTTGTTCTTTCACCAGCATTAGCAACTTCCCGATATCCACTTCCAAACCATCGAAGTTCTGTGAAAACACCAATGAGACCTGTTCGTCATGACCTTGGAAGGTAGTAGGGAATTCAAATTAGCAATCATCTCTAAATCTCTGTGCCATCTGTGGATACGCCTCAAGAATATCGACACCCTCAGGTTCCAATCTGACCACTTGCCCGCTTCTCTTAGGAACCATGGAACATGATGCTACAACATGCACTGATCAGATTTGAGTTTACAAACTGCAATTGTTAACATATAACAGTTCTTCTGAGGAAAATACTTGCGCTTATAATTTAGCAGAATCATAATAACAAGTGGTGGGTTTAGATAATGATCATTGGGAATTGAACATTTTGAAATGAATCAGTTGCAGGTACATGACAATTCGATCATGTAACATTTTGAATCATAAAATGATTTGAGAGATATCGTGGGAGACATGTGAATTCTTAGTCCTCGATCTATGTAATCATAACATAATAAGGGTGGCAGGAACATATTCAGGCATGATTATGTTTGCACTATGGGAATAATGTTATTCCAGTAGCGCTATAAATGACTAGGAGAGATTTGAATTTACGAAATTCAAATAGGCATATGAAGTGACACATCATTTAAAACTATGTTTTAAAACTCCAAACTTAAAGAAATTATCCAAAAAGAATAAATGCAAAACATAACAAACTGAAAACATGGATTAAAATCAAATGAAAGTAGACAACAAAGTGCAGTTAGGAAGGGTTCAGGATTAGGGAGTCTCACTACATCAAAAGAAAAATTATAAACTAACACTGGCTCCTTCTGGGGATGGGGTTTTGATAATAAACTCCAAGAATTTTAGACCAATGCCTTTCCCTTTATTTCATATTCATTGATCTCCCTGCATCTGTCAGTATTTATTCACAACATAACTGTAAAAAAACATCCATTGGGTATATGGAGCCTTTATTGAAAGTAAACCTATTGTACAAACTAAAAACCTGATCAGTCTTTAGATAACATGGTGTTTTGTTAAGCCCTAATATTGGCTCATTACCCCTTAATTGGGGCATATTAGATTAGTAATGATATTTTATTTATGTCAGCTTTAGGCCATTAGTTGTAATTTAGATTAGTAATTTTATTTTAATTATGTCGGCTTTAGGCCATTATTTGTAATTATACCTCCTAGTCTCCTATATATACCAAGGAGACATTTTCATTTTGAATCA
>ML788546.1:211853-238583 GCA_009831015.1 Picea engelmannii | reverse complement strand
ACCAAGGAGACATTTTCATTTTGAATCATCTTGTACTTGAACATTTAAGTGGGGTAAAAGGAGGTTGCCCCCTCGAAGAGGCTTATTATCTGAAATTATCTCTTTTTCAAGGTGCTGAGTACTTTTCCTGAGGTTTTTATATGCTACATTAATGTTTGGTTCTTAACATGTTTCAAGAACCTCCCATTTATTGGGCCTCCAGAAGTTTCTATGTCATCCAAATTATGTAGGAGAAAAGTGTTATTGTCCATTACCTTGACTATCTTGAAGGTACCATACCATAGGTTATCAAACTTACCATGTTTTGCTTTATCCTCTCTCCTGGCATCCCATCTTAACACCAAATCCCCTTCATTAAAGATATCTTTCTTTGTTCCCTTGTCAAATGTGGCTTTGACTTTTCTCTAGTGAGCAACAACTTTTTGATTCATCTATTCTCTGACCTGCTGAACCTCAATCATTTGAGAAATCCTCCTTTGTAGGTCAGTAGGTTCTTCTAACTCTTCTTGCAATAAATTTAATACGGGTAGGCCTAATTGAGTTGGAATAATAGCTTCTATCCCATATACCATCTAAAAAGGAGAAGTCCCAATAGACTTTTTGTTGTTGATACGATATACCCACAGGACAAACTTTAATTTGGAATCCCATGATTTTTATTTTCTGCCAATAGCTTTTTGATAATCCTTATCAGATTTTATTGGACGACTCTACTAACCCATTTCCTTGGGGGTAATAGGGAGTAGAGTGGACCAATTTGATATTGTACTTATTACAGAATTCAATCATGGAATTAGATTTAAAGGATTGTGTGTTATCAGTGACTAGTTTTTTAGGACAACCAAACCTGGAAAAGATATATCCTTCGAGAAAGTCCATGATTACCTTGTTTGTTGCATTCCAAGTCGAAATTGCTTCGAACCACTTCGTAAAGTAATCAGTGGTTGTGAGAATCCATTTGTTTTGTCCTGAATATGAAGGGTTGATCTATCCGATGAAATCTAAGCCCCATTGTTGGAATGGCCCATGAGTGATGATTGGTTTTAGAGGCAAGGACAAAAGTGTCTTCTTTCCAGCAAATTTCTGACAGGGTTCACATGCCTTGACCTGAGAATAGAACTAGCTAGTAATAGCCTATCGTAAGAATCTTGAAGGCAGTAGCTTTCCAATGATGATGGCCTCCACACACACCATGATGTAGATCATGAAAAATTTGTTCAACTTCTTTTTCATCAACACACCTCAGCAAAAAACCATTAGGGTCTTTCCAGAATAATATTTGATCAATAATGAAATACTTTACTACTCTTAACTTTAATGATCTGAATTTTGATTTATCCAACTCTAGGGGAGATTGAAAATTTAGTAGAAAAAATACGATATCTTTGTACCATGGTGAAGAAACATACTTTTTGTTTACCTGTGAATTTGTTTCTTCAATATTGAAAGAAGAATCATGTGCCTTGTTTGAAAGATGGTACAACCCAATTGCTTTGCAATTAGATTCTGTCATTAATTTGGCAAGGCCTTGACCTTTTATCAGTTGAGTAGGCTTTATGGTGAGATCATACTCCAGGATTTTGGTTATCCATTTTCCTCTCTTTCCTTCATATTCAGGATAAACCAATATTTCTTTGATTGTGCTTCTTGGGACATAAGTTGTAATCTCGGATTGAAGAACATATACTCTAAAGGACTTTAGAGTCTTTACCAGGGATAAGCCTTTTTTTCCATTATATCATACTTCAATTCAAAGTCTTTGAGGTTTTTTCTAAAGAAGGATATGGGCTTCTCATATCCTTGCTCATTTCTTTGCAGTCGAACATCAGCTATGGTGTTTTCTGATGCAAAGGAGAAAATCATGAATCCTTTGGAGTAATCTGGACTAATGAGAACAGGGGCATGAACAAGAGCCTTCTTAATTCTTTCAAAATATTCTTTAGCTTCATGTATCCACTTAATTTCTGCATCCTTTTTCAACATGTCAGTGATGTATTTAATAATCTCTACAAAATTAGGTATAAACCTCCTCAAAAACTTAATTTTACCAATGAAGGACTGGATAGACTTCTTGTTTCTCAGAACATCTATTTGTTGGATAGCCTTGAATCTTTATGGATCTATTTTAATACCTTAAGGGGAAGAAATATGTCCTAAAATCTTTCCTTCCTCCATGACAAAGTGTGATTTTTTAGGATTAAGTGATATGCCAGACCTTCTGCATTTCTCAAAAGTTTGCTTCAAGTGATGTAAATGTTCTTCATCAGATGCTGAAAATACAGTGATGTCATTGAGATAAATAACCACAAACCTGTCATTTTCACCAATAAAATAAATATCCATGGCCCTTTGAAACGTGGCTCCTGGATTCATCAATCCAAAGGGCATATTTTCGTACATAAAAGTACCCCAAGGAGTGGTAAAAGCTATTTTTATCTTCCTCCACTACTGATATTTGATTATACCTTGAGTATCCATCAAACATAGAGATCCTCTTCGCTCCAACAACTCTCTCTAAGATATGATCCATTTTTGGTAATGGGTAAATGCCTTTCAAAGAGCACCTGTTCAAATTCCTAAAGTCCACACAAAGCCTTATCTCTTCATTCTTCTTCCTGACAGGCACAAGGTTGGATACCCATTCACTGTATGTCAATGGCACTATGATTTTGGCTTCTAATAATCTTTTCAAATCCTTTTCTATTATGGGTAACAGTAGAGGATTAAATTTCCTAGACTTTTTCTTAACAAGTTTAGACCCAAGTTTCAGAGGAATTTTGTGTTGTATGGTCTCTGTATCAAACACTTTCAAATCTTCATAAGACTAGGCAAATATATTTGAATATTGCTTCATTAATTGAACATATGTTCTTCTCTATTTATGTGACAGTTTCTTAGATATTTTGACCAACCTAGGATTTGTATCAGGACTGATGTCACAGTCCACTACATCAGTGTCTTCTATCTGAATAACAGCCTTCCTGGAAACATCATTGTGATCAAATAGCCTTTCTGATGGGACCAAACCTTTAGGCAGATTCTTTGTCTTCAGTTCAATGATTTTGTGCCCAACAACATTATCTTAAAGGATATCTGCAACATGTGCCTCTACTTCATCATCTTCATCATCCTGATCTATTGAAATGTTAGAAAACTCTTCAATAGTTTTCAAGAATCTTTGAATTTCCTCATCATCTTTAAAGACCTGCCAATGTTTTATATTATCTGGTATTGAGGATCTGTGTCTGACCTCAACTTCAAACTTTAGATTAGGAAACATTGGAGTTTTAAAGTTGCTAGCTGCAAGTGCCAAAGATTCAGCCCGCTGATTTAAATTTATGTGCACAAAAGTAATATTGAATGCCAAAAACAACTTATCCACATAATCCCACATCTCATTTATATGTTGTTTCAATATTTGTTGTTTGGTTTGATATATATTTTTGATCCGGTGAATAATTAATTCTGAATCTCCAAAAACATAAAGTTTATCTATACCCTTATCTTTTGCATCTTTCAAACCTAACAATAAGGCTTCATACTCACTGATGTTATTGGTGGTGTCAAATTCAAGTTTATATGACAAAGGAATCACCTCCTTAGTAGGGGAAATGAAGACAATCCCAACTTCGTAACCTTCTTTAGAACATGCTCCATCAAAATACATTTTCCAAATAAATTTATCTTCATTGACTCCAACTGCAGTTGTTTTCTTCCTAATTGATACTTATGCCATCTCATCACTCATATGAAAAATAGAAGAACCAAGATTGTCTTCTACAACATATATAGGATAATTAGTGGGGTTTTCATGATCACTTACCAAATAAGACAGTCTTACTTCTCTATATAATCTTCGTTGTTCCCCACCAAAAACAGGTATGGTTGCATAACTAATATCCATCTGTAGAGTACCACCTACCTTCTTGGCCCAAGATCTTGAAAGAAGAATTCCAAATTTTGGTGGTATGTCAGCCACAATAACATCTAATACCACACTTTTCATAGGTAATTGGGAAAGAGTAACAACCACATCTTTCATAACTCCAAGGCATTTGAATTTCTTGGAGTCAAAAGAATATAGATCATGATATGGTTTAGTAATGTCCAACCCTAATTCTTCCATCACCACCTTAGGCATGAAATTATGTGAGGCACCAGAATACATTAGGCAGTTGTGTAATATCTTGTCATGGACATTTAATGAAATGTATAATGGGGGAGAGGCATCAATTCTGTCTTCAATGTGAGGTCCAATAGTTACATCAGGGTTTTCATATTCTATATTGACTGTATCTGAAAAGGTAACTTGAGATGGCGACTGTAGAGCCTTGAGGACAATCTTTCTAAAGGGTTATGTTTTCATGAGTTCTAACAATGGCACTGAAATCTTGATTTTGTTGATTTCACGTTCTAAACTGAAAGAAGAAACATTTTTTCTGGTTCCTTTATGTCAACAATACTATCCTTGGTAGGTTGTTTCAATGTTTGATCAACCTGAATCTTAGGACTTCCTTTGATGATTCTTTTTTTAAATGGAGTACTGGACTTCTTTGTGGAAACAGGTGTATCCACTTTAGGTGTATTTGAACCAGATCTGATATTGTACTTCTTCCTTTTAGGTTCCTTTTGGATTATCTCATCAGCATCCCCTTCCTCAAACTAGTTTAAAATCAAAGCATATTCATAATCTTGCTATGTCATATGCATAGGAGATACTTCATAATCATTTAGGTGAATTGCAGGGTCATATTTTGTATCATCTTCATCCTCCTGCTCATCTACTACATTATTCTGGAAAGGAGGCAAAACCTTTTGATCATCTTGATTTTTTCTTTCCCTTGGTAATATTTGAGGTTCATTGTTCAGCCTCCTGAACTAATTTTGGTTTATGTATCCACCCTCTTGTGCAGGTTTACTAGGCTGTTTTTGTTCCATCTTCAACCTTGCCATCTCAGATGTCAGATTTTTCAACATTTTATCCATTTCATCCATCTTAGAATCATATGTTGTATTAGAAGATGAAGACAACTCTTCTTTTTTCTTTTTTCTGTCTCTATCACTCCCAGACTTCAATTTGTCTGCTGCTAATATGTTTGATTCTACCTCGATAGAAGCATCTTGCATCAGGATGAGGGTAGCATCCCTTCTTTCCCTAAGAAACAAGGAAAATTTAGCATCGAAAGCATTGGCAAAAGTGATTTTAGCTGATGTCTCTAAAGGTTTAATCTCCTCTAGAATTTTACCATACATCTGGTTGAATCTTTTGGTAAAATCAGGTATTGATTCACCTTGTTTCCTTTTTAAAGCACCAAATTCAGTGATGTAGTATAAAATGTCTTTCTTGTCTCCCCAATTTTTAAGAAAGGCATCATCTAAGGCTACAATATCATCAATTGAATTATGAGGTAAACTCATGAACCAATTTCTTGCTTCACCATTTAAACTCTGCACAAACAATCTCATCCACACCTCTGCATGTTGTACATTAAAATTGTCTGCAAAACTATAAAATAAACTCAAATGCTCTTCAATAGTAACTGCTCCATCTCCATTAAATCTGGGCAAGTATCTCATGTAATCATTAGGTGGAAAATCAAACATGACTTGTGGGAGGATCAAAGGGGCATACCTTGCAGCAACAATTTCATCCATTCTATCTGCAACCATATTTGTTATCTTTGGTGTTTGAGATTTGGGAGTAAGAAATATTGGTGATATTGGAGGTGAAACTGTCCCTTGTGTATGACAACTTAACTATACTGTCACTAAGTCTTGTTCTTTAGTATATAGGGATTTCTCTTCTGGACTATGATCAAATGATGGGCCAAGAAACAGAGGATTCTCAAAAGAAAAAAAAATATTTTTAAAATCTTCGAGGGAGAGGGATCCAACAAATGAAGAGGGTGTTTCTGGTTCACTTTTAATATCCACGTTGTGATATGTCAAAGTTTAATTCACAGTCAAGGTGTTTGAATATTCTTGTTTAATGAGTTCAGAAAGTAGATTCCACTGATCTAGATTTAATTCTGAGATAGTTGAAGGGAATGAAATTGTAGCAGGCTCAATGACAAGTTTGAATTCACTTTCAGGAATCACCTCCTCATCTGCTTGGATTTTGGGTATTTCATAGGACTTTCCTTGAAAACTTTCTGAAGATAATTTTCCCCTTGAGAGAGAAGTCTGTCTAGAAACAGCCTTAGTTTTTCTTAGTAACTTTTCAGGATCTGGAACTGCTGCAACAGGCTCAGGATCTAGATTTTTTCCAGTTATTGGTGTTGTAGTATATGATGAAGAATTTAGAAGAGTTTTATGTCCTTTAACTTCTCTTTTAGGAGCCATAATTACCACAGATCTGTCACCAGGTGAATAAATACAGTTTTAAATAATGTCCAAAATCTTGTTCACCATCAGGATTTGAATCTAATCTTGTCATTTTCCCAGGGAAAATATCTTTGTTTCTTCATCCCTGGCAAAGGCGCCAAAAGATGTTAGTCCCTAAAGTTGCACTTGACTGTGACAAGGAAAGCTAGGGCATCATCAGTTTATTGCAAAATGTTTAGGAGGTTTTTATAATTTGGTTTTTTAAATAAGGTGGTTGGATACTGGCTCAAGGTTATAACATAACATGAAAATCAAGATCTTAACATAGTATATCCCATTGACTGAGTAAAATGTAGGCACATAGATGGATTAAAACAATAAGAAAAAGAGAGGATGAAGCCTTCAATTTGTCAACTTCACATAAATTATTGTCTCAGAATATCATAAAGAAACAAGAACATCATCTTGAAATCAAAACTTGAAATTAATTCCCACAGAAAATTCTTTATTGTATTAATTAACAATCAAGAAACAAATGCGTTGCAGTATGAATAATGAATTCAAGCATGAAGAAAGAAAAACAGATTAGAAAAGAGTGTCTAACCATCCATATGCCTTTGCTATTAAGTGTCAAATAGAACGTAAATGCCTTTACAAGGATTTTCACAAAACAAGTCCTCTAGATCTCCAATTTTTCAACCTCAACAAAGTCTTTCCTCTGCCTATTTAAAGTATTCACCATACTCTAGATCCTATCTTCTAGTGTGCTCTTAATGACTAGATCCAAATAACATCTATATACTAAAGAGGTTTGCTCAAAAAGAGCATTTACATTCCAAAAATAGATTATTGCTCAACAGCTTAATATTGCATGATCTTGCCAACATGAAATTCGATTCTACAAAAAAGGAATTAGTTTGATCTAGTTATATATTTTGAAATATTTTCTTTTCTTAAGACAAAATAAGTACATTTTCCCTTGCTCATTGTTAAACATCAAAATTTGATAATGTGAAAAATTATCCATATAGCCTTTAGGCTATGACAACAACAATAGATTTGGTAGTCTTATGTTTGAGCTTTGTGATGAGTATAACATTATGCCAGTAGAGTTTGAAGTTTATTTATCTAATCTATTTGAGCAATGCCTTTTTCTCTTTTTTCTTCTTCTTGAAGCCCTGAATCTTTTCTTACTGCCTGGCACTCCATTATTCTACATGAGCTTTCTCTTTCTTCAGCTGTTTCACCACCTTTCAGAGTTATTTGATCTTTTCTTTGTCATTTCTGACCTTGACCTTAAATTCAAGGAACTCATCTGAAGGTGTAGGCCTATTCAAATTTATATCAGCCTTAGGCTCTCTTAATTTAATCTGGTACCTAGAAACCAATCTTGAATTGTGCTCTTCATCTGAATTGGTTGAATCCATGGCTCCAGGTATGTCTGATATGAGGTTTGAACCTACAAGATGGATTTTTGTAATTTTCGAGACCTTACTTGTACCTTCAACAGATGATCTTTCTCATGACAATCTAGTAGTGGCTCTTGTTACAGGTCCTATAGAGAGTGGAACAATCTTCTTCCCTTTATCTGTTGGTTTTTTATGTAGTGAGGGTTTGTTTTCCTTTTGTTTGACATATGTTTCAGCATCCTCGGAATGATCTTCTATAACTATGAAATATTCCTTTTTGATTGAAGGATTGAACATAGCTTTAGATCTCAACCTGTATTTGTTGGTAATTCTGGTCGAATTCCTCCTAGATATTTTAGACGCAGGCACACTTTCCTTCCTCTATCTCTTAACTTCCATGCCTCTCTTACTAGTTTCTTGAGCTTTATGCTTGGATGAGAGTGTAACATCATAATATTCATCAAAGTCTTCTTCTTTTTTTAAATATGCCTCAGGAAACATTTCATTTTTTGTTTCCAATTTAGGTCTCTTACCTCTGTTGGTCCTTGTGACCCTGATGGCAGGCAATTCTTCTTTAATAGGGTTTTCATCAACTAGAACATTTATATCCTAAGTAACAGTCCTTTTCCCTTTTCCTTTCTTCTGTTTGTTGGACTGTGGATCGGGATTTAGGGATTGCATGAGCCAGCTCCAGGGTTTCTGTACTTCTCTCAGGGCAGACACGACTAGATTCTTAATTAAAACCTGATGAAATAGGCTACTCTTTGCATTGGAGGGGTGCGACTGCACCCTTTTTGACATATTTGTCAAGCTTTTGAGGAGAAAGTAAGGAAGATTTAAAGGATAATCACCATTTAGATGCATTAATAACCTAATGTGATAGATATAAATTAGGGAGAATCTGCATTCATAGGTGATATACCTGTGGAAAATGATCAGGGCAGTGTGCCATTATTTTCTAATCCATCTGTGAGGAACTCCCTTTCTCCAGTTCGGGTTTTGCTTGTCTGGAAGTAAGAATTGATTGAAAAAATTTGTTACTACATGATCTTTCTTCCATCATCATTCTCCTCCAACCACCAACCTACAAGCCTTAGCAATTGTTTGTTCTGTCACCAGCATTAGAAACTTCTCGATCTCCACTTCAAAACCATCGAAGTTCTATGCAAACGCCAATGAGACATGTTCGTCGTGACATTGGAAGGTAGTAAGGAATTCAATCCAGCCAGCATCTCTAAATCTCTGTGCCATCTGTAGATACGCCTCAAGAATCTCGGTGCCCTCAGGTTCTAATATGACCTCTTTCCCGCTTCTCTTAGGTGCCATGGAACACGATGCTGCAACAAGAACTGATCGTATTTGAGTTTACAACCTGCAATTGTTAACATATAACAGTTCTTCTGAGAAAAATACCTGCGCTTATAATTCAGCAGAATCAGAATAACAAGTGGCAAGTTTAGATAATGATCATTGGGAATTGAACATTTTGAAATGAATTAGTTGCAGGTACAGGAAAATCCAATCGTGTAACGGTTTGAATCATAAAATGATTTGAGAGATATCGTGGGAGACATGTGAATTCTTAGTCCATGATCTGTGTAATCATAACAGAATCAGGGTGGTAGGCACATATTCAGGCATGATTATGTTTGCCCTATGGGAATAATGTTATTCTAGTAGCGCTATAAATGACTAGGAGAGATTTGAATTTATGAAATTCAAATAGGCATATGAAGTGACATCATTTTAAACTATGTTTTAAAACTCCAAACTTAAATAAATTATCCAAAAAGAATAAATGCAAAACATAACAAGCTGAAAACAAGGATTAAAATCAAATGAAAGTAGACAACAAAGTGCAGGTAGGAAGGGTTTAGGATTAGGGAGTCTCACTACATCAAAAGAAAAATTAGAAACTAACAAAATCTTTTTCGAAAATCTCTTGAAATGTCACGACACTTCCAATGCACCCATCACAAATGTCACATTTGTGGTGGGTGAATTTCAACATTGGCCCCATTCAAAATTCATTGTTGTCCATCATGTACTCTAGTCCTAGTACAATGTCTTTTAATACTTGTTTCCTTTAAAATTTGACTGAGAAAATTAAAAATAAACGAGGACGAGATGCGTCGATATATAGAGTGGGTGTCTGAGTGATATTTGAGTCTAGAAATCCTTCCATATCATCAAGTCAATGAAAACAGTCTATCCATGTCAAATTTTAGTGCATACAAAAACATTTTGAAAGAATTTCAACATTGGCCCCATTCACAGGTTATTGTTTCCCATCATGTACTAATCTATCCCTAATACATTCTCTTTTAGTTGTTTCCTTTAAAATACGACCGAGATGCACATCCCCTCATATACTATTACTGCAAGGGAATGCAATAACGTTGATAAAGAAGTACTTGATTAATCGCACAAGATTCAAGTTATTTTATGTGTTTGATTTTTTCTCTCATCTAAGTACTCTTTTGCTACATAAAGAATATTAGTACGAAAACATTATTTAAATACAAAAACTCATCTATCTCCTTCTTCTCGCTATGACCAAAATCACGGGCCTAATTGGCGTGGTGTTGGTTTTGAATGACACAAATGATGAATATGAAGAGTGGGTGTGTGAGTGATCTTTGAGTCTAGAAACGCTCCCATATCGACAAGGCATGTGAACATACTATCCATGTCAAATTTCGGTGCATACAGAAACATTTTGAAAAAATTCAATGTTGAACCCATTCATGTACTCTAGCCTTAGTACAATGTCTTTTAATAGTTGTTTCCTTTAAAATTCGACCGAGAAAATTAAAAATAAATGAGGACGAGATGCATCGATATATAGAGTGGGTGTGTGAGTGATATTTGAGTCTATAAACCCTTCCATATCATCAAGGCAATGAAAACAACCTATCCATGTCAAATTTTAGTGCATACAATTTTTTTTTGAAAGAATTTCAACATTGACCCCATTCAGAGGTTATTGTTTCCGATCATGTACTGTTCTATCCCTAGTACAATGTATTTTAGTTGTTTCCTTTAAAATACGACCAAGATGCATGCATTAATCACACAAGATTCAATTTATTTTATGTATTTGTTTTTTTCTATCATCTAAGTACTCTTTTGCTCCATAAAGAATATTAGTACGAAATCATTATTTAAATACGAAATCCCATCTATCTCCTTCTTCTCGCCACGACCAAAATAATGGGCCTAATTGGCATGTTGTTGCTTTTGAATGACACAGATGATGAATATAAAGAGTGGGTGTGTGAGTGATCTTTGAGTTTGGAAACCCTCCCATACCGTTAAGGCATGTGAACATACTATCCATGTCAAATTTTGGTGCATACAAAAACATTTTTAAAACAAATCAATGTTGGCCCCATTCACAGGTCACTATTTCCCATCATGTACTATAGCCCTAGTAAAATACCTTTTAATAGTTGTTTCCTTTAAAATTCCACTGAGAAAATTTAAACGAAACGAGGACGAGAATAGACAATATATAGAGTGGGCCTGTGAGTGATCTTTGAGTATAAATATGAATGAATGAACTTCTCTTAATTTCTAGAATAATTTATTCTCTATTAAACAAGGCCAACCACATGAAGGTGGAAGCTCATATGGCTCCTCTCCCCCTCACATCGCTCTCAATTCCCAATACCCAATCTATAAAATAGAAAATAAACAAAAGCAACATAGTAATCATGCATAGAAACTACCAAAACAAAAATGAAATAAAACTTAAAAACATGTAATTAACCCACATAAAAATTATTTAAAGAGAATAATTCATACAAATTAAAATATCTAGTTACGTACCTCATTAACCAACACAACATTTGTATCATCCTTTTTCTTTATCTTCTTTTTGATCATCCAACTTGACATCTGTATCAGCATCCGATTTAGAAACAATGTTGAAAGGATTGATGATATCATCATCATCATCAATGTCATTTTCGAGCATAGCTTCATCGATATCATCATCAAGAATCGGCACATTGTGTCCTATGCCTAGTTCATCTTCTCCATCTTCTTCATCTGTCGACCCATATTCTTCCTTCTCTAGCCCTACATCATATTCTTCTTCAATATCATCTTCTTCATCTACAATATACTTTACTAGCCTTCCTCTTGGATCAGATCTAACAACAAATGACCAATCCATCTTACCTGGAACCTTTGAGTAAAAGACTTGTTCACATTGACTTGGAAAAACATAGTGGTCATTTTCTTTTTCAAAAAATGTTGTTTTAATCATCGAAAATCTGTTGGCATGTTGAATAATGGTTCTTTCCTCATCATGTTCATGCATTCATAACCTATACCATTTGAAATCAAACAAAACTAATTTGAAGGAATTAAGGTCACACTCAATTATATCATTCAAAAACCCATAGTATCTATTTTTAGATTCTCCAGGTTGTTTTTCACTCCTAGAGGAAACATTACTGACCTGTAATATTGCACTTATCCCACTATCATAATTTTTTCTAGTTTCATCCAACTGTTTGATGTGAAATTTATGACCATTGCACCACATAGCCTTGTGGTGTTTCAATTGCAATATGCCAGACATGTAAAAGATGCATTGTCATTTAATAATAATTTTTTTTATATAACTTGGAAAGTATAATATGAAAAAAACACACCTACAGTCACATTAATATAATATAAAATAATTGAAAAAATGGGTGAATTTGCCTGCCTTTCCATCTTTCAAACAATATGCTAAATCTATTTCCCTCTGTGTAACATCGGAATATCCATTACAACGAGTGTCTCTAACCAATTCAGACAGTTCTTTCCATGATAACCTAACTCCATGATGTTTTTTGCATCTATCAATCCATACCTTCATGGAATCAATATTGTTTGCAATGTAAAAATGTAGTGCATCCCAATCTTAATCAACTGACTGATCAAAAAATCACAATTCACCAATATTAAATATTAGTAATAACCATGGTAAATATTAACAAATGGTGAAAGAATAAATAATAAATGAGTATGATCATATACACAAAAAAAACCAAAAATTTGTATTTATTAAAAATATCCACAATTTAATTACCTCTCACTTTTTTCATTGTACCTTTCCCCAACAACTTCTCCCTTTCAAAAATTTTGATGGAGTTAACATGCCAAATGCAATCCACTGCATGCATAGCTTGCACTGCTAATTTATTAAAATATTGACTAATATACATCATGGATTGATATACCATATATCCCGCCACCATAGAACCCTCAGGACATGCTCTTTGTCTAACCAAAGCCTTCAATTATTTCAAGTGCCTCTCCACCATCCACATTGACCTTGTGTGTACAGGTCCACACATTTCAATCTCCTCAACATGGTGTATGAGGTAGTGTTCTTGTGCATTGAAAAATGTTGGAGGTAGATACTTATGCATTTCACACATTAGCTAAGGAATTTCTCTCTTCCAATACTTTATATCATCTTCATGGATTTGTTTCAATGACAACCATCTAAAAATCATGACGCAAGAAAATTACATGTTTCAACAAAACAAAATACATATTACATTACAAGTAAAACACATGTCATTAAGTACAACAAAAAATTGATTTTTGTTTTTTCATATATATTGCAGCTACTTACCTCATGTATTTTCCAGGATCATATATAACTTGTTTGACATTGTTGTCAAAGTCGTTTGGGAGAGATAGAGGTAGAACATACTGTAACAATAAAAACAAATTGTTGCTTGTTCAAAACTAGACAATAAAAATAAAAATATCAAAAAATGTATACGACCAATATATAAATATGAATACTAAAATGATTAATTACCTTAATAAAGGTATGCCAATCATGTGTTTTTACCCCACCAAATTCACCTTTTTGTGTTAAGATATTCTTTATGTTTGAACAAAAACCTGTGGGAAATTTAATTTTTTAAATGACCTCTTTTACACCATTGCTTTGCTGATATGTTAATAACCATGGAAGGTTATTTTGGTCTCCATCGTTATTTGATTGGATCACACTTTTCATTGCATGATTGGCTTCCCTAACATCATTACAAATTTTGACAAATTTTTCTTTATCCCTCCTGCCATCTATGATTCGCCATAAAGTTTCTGTCACATTCTTCCCGATATGCATTATATCAAATAAATGAACTATTTTTAGGTCCTCATAGTAAGGAAACATCATGAATTGATTGGGATAATATTTCATTCCTTATGGAAGCCCATTATTACTACCTTCATGACGACGACATTGATGAAGCATAAAAAAATCAGAACACTATTTATCAAATGCAGTAAAATAAATTGAATAATTAAAATAAATTTCAAAATGTGATTCCATTTACGATACATAAACAAAATTCTTACCTCGAGGATTAATTCTATCATATGCCAACTTCCATAGGTCAGGGGTTATTCTTTGTGGTTTTAGTCCAGTGTCTTGTTTCCCATTGAAAAGATCGTTTTTAGTAGTACGATACGTATGGTTCTTAGAGAGGAAGTGTCTATACTCATCAAACACCTCCTTTCAAAAACTTTTTGACCGACGAGATTTCATCTTAGGACCACAAAATAGACATGCAAATTTACCCTTTGTTTGAAGACCTACAACAGATGGATTAATGTGAATTATTAATATACGAAATCATTATTTAAACAACATGCATGATATATTAAATTAATTATATACTATTCAAGCATGCAATATGGAACATTACATACCAAAAAAATGTGTTAGTCTTGGGGAATCATGAATTGTCCATAAAAGTATTCCAAGACATTGAAATTTTTTTTCCCAATTGGTTTACATATGCCATACATAGTGATGCCCTCCCATAAATTTAGTAGCTCGTCGATAAGAGGTTCGATATACAAATTCATATATTTAACTTGGTACTTACCTAATTTCTTTAAATTACATGAAATTACTACTATGGTATGTATATATACATAAATAAATAAATAAAAGATGTTATGCAAAAAAAGAGAAGAATGAAAAATTTACATTCGAAAAATTAATGTAAACAAATACCTAGAATAATCATTGTCAACATTATGTGCTCCCTCTTTATTGACATCCAATGAAGAATGTTATTTTTGATAAAAAAAATAGGCCACACTGAGTAAATAGACTAAAGCTTTCCAAATGGATTAACACCATCAGTTTCCAATGAAAGCCTAACATTACGAGTTTCATCTGTAAATTCTGGCAATTTTGCAGCAATTTCCTTAATGCATAACCATTTGCAGGCATTCGAAGAATGTCATCTTCAATTCTCTTTCATGCATGGTAATCCATAAACTGTGCTATTTTTTGGCACCTGAATAGTCGCTGCAAACGTGGAATTATGGGAATATGCCGGGGAACCTTTCGAGGGACCATTTTTGTTACTTGATCGATTCGATATCTACTGATACCACATACCAATAATTTTGTTTTCAATGCATGTTGTCCATAATATATAATATGATCATCATGACATGCATCTATACTTTGATACTCCATTCTAATGTCTTTCATAATGGCATGTAAATATCGATATGTGCGAGGTAAAATATTTGACGAGGGTAACAAAAATTCACCTAACAATCTAAAACATAAAAAATAAATAGTTAATGTAAAGAATAGTAATTTTAAATATTGCATTTTTATTTTACACATTAATTAACAATAAGAAAAATGGGGAAAAGTCAACCTTTATGTAGATGTGATGAAACATATTACATACCTTAGGATATGTGTCATACAAGTGTTCGACAAATGATTCGTAACCTTTAAGTTCACCAACAACAATGTAGTGGAGAGAGGATTTGCTCTTGACCCTTTATAAAGTCGTTTATTTTCATTTTCAATCAGAGGTTCATCATAGATACCATCACTATTGTCCCCGTGATCCTCATCTGGATGAGATAATAAGTCTTGGATGATTTGATTTGTCCCATCATATTGAACTATGTTATTATTGACATCTACTTCCATGGGATCATTAACTTGATCTTCATTATCTGCTTCAAGTTCTTCATCTTGTACAACATCATTTCTGCTACTACTTGGTGCTTTGTGCATAAATTTAGGGGGGAATCTAACTTTATAATTACAAACAATCATGAAAAATTAGTGCATGTATATAAAAGTATAAAAGTTTGAGAGTACATATTAAAACAGATAATGAATATATATATAGCTAATTACCATGGGACAATATTCATTTGATCCCTCGTCCATGTGCCCATATTTTCTACAATGTTTTTTAGATGTTGTTATTAAAACTCTTTCGGGACATCTAGTACAACATTTGTTTCAAGGGAAATAACATTTACCATCACCCTTTTCGCCCTCTTTAATTTTTTTCCCACCTCTAATGTTTTCTGGAATTCTTCCCCACAGATATATACTGAAAAAAATACATGTTTTTTGTTCGCCAAGAAGACTAGCTTATACCCTCTTTGAACTGTCATTATTATAGAAAACTTGTCGCAACATCTGTAAAATGAAACATATTTATAGATTTTATAACGTCTCAATTCTGACAATAGTTGACCAATTCAAAGTTGACTTGGTCAAATACTAGGTCATCATTGGGGTGGGGAAAACCTAGTGTCCACAACGTCGCAAGTGCGACGAATATTTCACCAATGTTGCAAGTGAGATGAAAATTTTACGTTGTCGCAAGACCGAATTCCTATGAAATTCGTCGCAAGACAGACATTTTTTAGTAGTAGGTGGCAAGAGCGACGTTATCAGGAAATATGGAGAAAAAAAAATCAAAATTTCCTCTATTTTTCAACAGTATGGCCAATTTTGTCCATAACATCACAATTTTTCCAATATGTACTAGTGACTTATGTTGACAACAACATGCATAAGTTGGCCCCTCATCCTAACTCCAAGAACCATTGTTGATTTGAAGCTAGATCATCTGGGCACAAATAGTACATGTCCATATCGAAATAATAGGTGGTGCCCCTTTTTCTCAATATATGATATTGAGAGAACACTCCTCCTGAGTTTTGGTGCCCATAACACATTTGACACCCTCAACACCTCTCATGACTCCAATCAAAATGATATTGTACCAGATCCTCGTAATACATGCCTGCCTTCCATGCTAATATCCACATACAATTCTAAGCCAGTCTTTGTGAAAGTGTCAAACAACTCTCTAGCACTTGTCATATGGCAAGATGGTCTGCTATCCACCAACCAAGTCCCCCTATTGGAAATTGTACATAAAAGGGTATAGACCAAAAAGATCTCCCTCTAGAACCTATCTGCAGCCTCATCAACCTCTGTTGTTGATGCATCTTGCCTTCTTCCCCTTCACCTTCGATGTGGACACTATGAAGCAATATGACCATAGTCATGACACTCAAACCATTTTTATCCTACCTAGACACCAACCGAGTCTCCTCCTAAATACAATTAGTCCATATCCTCTCAAACCTTGGAAACATCTCTCGTGCACACATCCCATGCACTAAAGGTTTCCAAAACCTAGGAAGACCAATTCAACATCCAATAACACATGTCCATTGTTATAGAAAGTTTTTCCTCACCCCATAAAATTTTCTCAGAAATCATTTCCATTTCCCTATGCAGACTTGAAGTCCCTTGTTGTGTAATCCAGAGCCAAAAAATCATATTTTTCCACATATACGCACCCTACTAGTTATACAACATGTGTATATGTAGGTTTCACCACTACAGACTGCATACATCGGGTTTTGTGCCCAAAATTAAAAAATGTGTCGGATTTCCATGTCACATCATGAGATCCATGATCCTTGACCTTTCATATACTAGAAACGTTCTGAATTGGGCCTTCAGTTCTACTTGAAGGCTATAAATTGGGCCATATACAAGCCATGGAAGAGAAGAGAATTCAACTTTTGAGAGAAAAGATACTCTGGAGAAATTTTCACTTCACATTGAGTTTGCATCCCTTTGTCCTTTAAACTCTGAACACATTTTTTAGCCCCCAAGCTCTTCCCTCTTTGATGGAGAACCTCATTGTCTCTCATATATCAGCTTGACTTTGGTGGATTATTGAAGTGGTGGAGGCCCACCTGGAAGGGACTTAGTTTCTCAATTTTGAGACGTGCCGACATGAAAGTTTGTCACTTATACATTTTTTTTTATCATTTTTTAATATAAATACTCTTTTCTCATCCAATTGATATCTTGCAAATATTTGAATTATTATTCCATGGGCATATTTGTTATGAATGTTAATGGATTATGCTATTGTATGTGCTAAAATTATATATTATCACCATATTCTTGCATATATTAGTTGTTGAGAATAATTTGTAGGTATAAAGCTTTGAGTCACGTGCTCAACGATCATCTTCATCGAATGTCCGAATGAGGTAGGCTCTTTATCTTGTCTTGTTAGCATTTTCATTTATATATAATACTTGGGATTAGAGTTGATTTCTGCAGTCATTCTGTCTATAGTGTTTTACCCCATGCCATAGAGTGATTTTCACATAATAGAATTGACGACCATATTGGGGCTTGAATCTTCTCTTTTTTGGGGTTTCGAGTACTTTTCTCCTTGAACTGCTCTCTGTTAGCTTGAGTTTTCTTGTCTCTTGATTGCTTGACATCCTGTTTTTACTTTGCATCTGAGTTTTCTTGGCTTAATACTTGCCCTGACAGTGTTTTATTAGATATACACAGGTTTTCCCTTGACAAACGCATACATGCGCGAGCTATCCTTCTACAGGGTGTGTACATACACGAGTTTTCTTTAAACAGTTGCATACATCCACTTTTTACGCTTCCTAGATAATTTTGGTGTTTTTTGGGTGAGTTTTGATGGTTGTTAAGTCTTCTTGGGTCTTTGTCCTAACTGTTGAGTGCCTACAGAGTGATAGGAAACCTTCTTTTGGTTGAATTTTTGGGCGGTTTTCTTTCTCATCATCTTTTTCATTAGTTGACCCTATATCTTGGTTTGAGTGTTTGATTCTTGGTATCTTGCTTGGATTGTCTATTTTTTCTTGTAGTAGGGTCTATATATCAATATGATATTCAGTCCTTGCATTTTCGTTTCTTTATATCAAAAATACAAAAAAAAAATTACTCATTTTTGCATTATGGTATTTTCTCTTTTCGTTGTTTAGTATTGATCTTGACATATATGGAAAGATTGCATCTTATTGAAATTGTAGAATTGCATTGAAAGTTGCATTTGAAAATATTACCATCTTCTAAGAATTTTAGATTAGGACTTAGCACTATGTTGTAATTCATTTCTTTTATATGTTGAGTCATAATATCATTAGTTTCACTACCACATTTCTTGAGTAAAAAAAATCCATTAAAAATAATGTTGATTAATTAAAATTGATTAGAAACAATTTTATTTTTCAAAGTACACAAACAAGCATAGGATATAGGACCTTGGAATAGGATTTTGTAAGTAAAATTTCTAAGGCTATTAAATTAAACATATGTTTTTGACTAGGGAGTGGTGAAATCCATTGTGTAATTAGTGACGTCAGGATGCTCCGCTCACACTAGAGTTAAGCACGAGGTTGCGTGAAGTTGGTTGTAGAGATATCCCTTTAATACATTCTTAGCGTCAGAGATATTTCTAAGGATCTATTCGTATTTTCAGGTCTTGCTAGTACCTTTACCTCTGTGAGAGGTCGTGCTTTCAATATTTCATGTTTTGTTACCCTACCTATATGGTGGACCTAACTTACGACTATTCGCCTGCACATTGTTTATATCGTGGTGGATTTAGTTTCTTGACATAAGTAGCCACATAGGTTACTTTCATGGGTTATTCTGCATGTACCCTGAGTTAGATAAGGGTGAGACACCACACATCCTTTATGGAGGATTACCTCTCCGAGGGGATTTGACCGATTGCGTTGTTAAGCCCATGAGGGCCCTTATAACTGATTCTGATACCTCTGATATTTTGAAGGGAGTCTCAGGGCCCTCTTGGGTGAGGCATACCTACTCTAGTGAGGGAGGCACCTTTTTAGCTACTATATCCTATTTGTGTGCATTTGGCCTTTTTGTTTATTTTGGTGTGCTCTTTGATTGTTAGTTGTCCTTAGGATTTATTTCTATATCTCAAGTATTGTTTCATTGTGGAGCCATATTAGCTTCCTCACAGGTCTCATCGTTTGTTTAAGTTACCATTGCATCTTGAGTCTTTTCCTACGTAAAGTTATCAAACGTGGAACGCAAACCTCCACCTACCAGACTTGTGATCATACAAGTATGAGTACTGAGTCGAGTCAGAAAGATATTGGGAGTCCTTTGACTCCCATACCTTCAATAGTTAATGGAACTCCTTTGATTCCTTCAACCACTATGGTTTTAGTGCCATAGGTTCCCATCATCACTCCTATTTGGCTTGTGGTTGCTACTCAACCCATAGTAACGAACCCTTTTGCGTATCTTTTTGGTACGCCTGGATACAATGCTCATTCCATTCCTTCGGTCTCTAACCCTTTCTCTTTTGGTATGTCGAATATGACATCACAACTTTCATCCTCCATTCCAGTGACTAATGAAAATCCTAGTATTGGACCTGGGGGCATGGACCCTCCATATACTCCTCTCTCTCTTGATGGAACTCAAATTCCCCAAATGAATCCTTCGGTTGGGTGTCAACCTCCATTTTCTTTTGGATACAATCCTTGTCTCAATGCTCCTGGATGGAGTAATCAATTGGGTGGACAAGATACTACCTATTTTCCATCCATTCCCCTTTCCTCCTCTATGTTGATTCCAACTAATACATTTGGTATGATGAATCCACCTCTATCCTCCGGATTTACACCCAGGGGAGGTCAATTTCATACTATGGGAAAACCCCAGCCTGGCACTCCACTGGTTGGGGGAAATGTTTATAACCCTCATTATAACATTCCTACAGGTATGGTTCCCACAACCTCTTATGAATCAATTTGGAGGAGGATATTATACTCCCGGAAAGGGCCATGGTGTATCCGAGAACCCTGGATGGGTTGCAATCCCTCATCATCAATATTTCTCAAGAGCATGGGCTTAGATGCTGCAAACCCAACTCCCTTTTTTGGCCATGCTTAATTTTCCATATTTGTTGATATTAATGAATGACCCGGTGCATCACGATCCATCATGGCCTCTGTCCCCACTAAGCTTCCTTTATATTTTTTGAAATTCGAGGGAAAGATTGGTGAGGATCAAGGTGATCATGTTACTGATTTTCATCTTTAGTTCTTTTCCAATTCTCTTAATGACGATTCTATTCATTTGAGATTGTTTCAATGCACCCTCATGGGGGTTGCAATGAAATGGTACATCTACCAGGGGGAACATATGGGAATTTCAATCAGATGGTTTTAGTCTTTCTCAACCACTTCTAGTTGTCGGTTCATTATGATGTTAACATAGAACTCATGTCGACCATTTGCCAAGATAAATCCATGCATATATCAAACCATATCTAAGAGTGGCGTAGACGTAAGAGGTTGATCAAATCCTACATTCCTCCAAATTTTATGTTGGAATGGTTCCTTAAATCCCTATTTCCTTATATTTCAAAGGATGCTTCTACATCCAGGGTAACCTCTGAGGAAGAAGCTATTTTCAAATCCCAAAAACTAGATCTAATATATTCCCAGTCTGGGATGTTGTATGAAATTCTTCCTAATGCAACGAGGTCAAATTATGACCCTAGAAAAAATCTTAGTCCTCATGTCGATGGCATCATAGGCTCTACAAATACTAAGTCTGCAAACTTTGTTGACAAACTAGTTGAAGGAGTTATCTCTAGGCTAGTCTATAGCAGGACAAGCTTCGTATTCATCCTACACTCCCACTCAGTCGACGGATGTGAATTATGTATAGTCTTCGAGCAACCCAAATGGTAACCAACAACCATGTAACACCCTATTTCCCCCAGTCTATAAAAATAACTATATTGGCCAAGAACTATGGAAAACTCAAAGATGTGAATGTTTGATTTGACAGACCTTTGTATAAAAGGTCGATGAATGTAAATTATGTTATGATTATGTGTTTCATGACTTATGGGAGGGGTAATGTGCTAAACGGGACCATGATGGATAATGAGAGGTGGTGGAAGGTACCTTGAATGGTGGCATTAACTTCCACCGAACTAATACCGTACTGGTTTTACTTGCTCAAAGACCAAAGCAACTCTCTGACCCTGGAATGAATTACCTTTCAGGATGGTAGGTGGGGAAGATCCTCAAGAGTTAATGAGGGGATGGGGGTGAACCGCCCATCCGTAGAAGCTCTCATACCTGACCATGGACGAGGAAATTTGTGCCACATGCAATCTTGCAAAAAAGGCAAGAAAGGAAGTGTGGGGGCACAGGGAAGAGAACATGCACAACAGGGATTGCGGAAGAGAACTAAGAGAAACTCGAGAAATATAGGGAGTTCTAAATAGAGGAGGAGGAGAGTAAACTTCATCCTTGACTTCCATTGAGTTGGAAGTAGGAGACTAAATCTCAAGCATCGTGGTCTAGCTCGGGGGTGGCTAGTGGTAAATTTGTTTGGAGTCACTGAGCCTACGGTTGGGTGGAAACGAGAACCCCTCTCAACAGTTGCGTCACACCTGGTGTTTCTAATAAGTGTTTATATCTTGTATCTTGAATTTAATATCATGGATGCATGCTCATGTTTATACGCTCATAAATGGTTTCTATATAGAAGTGTTTACCTTGTGTTTTGATCAGAAATAATGGATGCATGCTTATACTTATATGACCATAATTGGTTTATGTATAGAATGAATAAGCTTAGAATATGAGTTCGTTCCCTTGATATTTGTTCCATCTACTTGACTCACTCTATGCCCTGGTTTGATTTCTCAAAGGAACCTCCTCGAGTGAAGTTTCCTCGCATTCCATAGCCGAAGTGAGTTCCTTGAAAAGACTATTGTTATAGTAAACCCATGAGTTTACTTTACCCCTGTCACAGTGTTCATATCTCGCCGAATTAGGAAGGATTTTTAGTCAGGTCACCAAGCCTAGGGATAATTACCCAAGAACCCTTTGAAGGATCATGTGATCTGAGTCTGGAAACCTTGTACAAGAAAGAGTAGTTCTCTTAGGTTTCGGCATTTCAGCACCCGGGAAACCAAAAGGAAAGACCCCTCGTCTTCACCAGTCACGGAATCTCGGTATATGAAACCATGAATTGGTTTAGTGTGAATAGGTTTTGGTGTTTCGTCACCCGGGAAACCAAAGGGAAAGACCCCTCATCTTCTCCAGTCGTGAAATCTCGGTATACAAAACCCCGAATCAGTTTAACGTGAATAGGTTTTGGCGTTTCGGCACCCGGGAAACCAAAGGCAAAGATCCCTCATCTTCTCTAGTCATGAAATCCTGGTATATGAAACCCTGAATCGGTTTAGAATGAATAGGTTTCAGCGTCTCGGCACCCAGAAAACCAAAGGGAAAGACCCCTCGTTTTCACAAGCCGCGAAATCCCGGTACACGAAACCCTGACGTGCTCTGTGGATGAGTCCTAGGTCACCGGACAGGGTCTTGTGGTAGGAAGGAGGAGTCCTGAAAGGATTTGGACCATCTATTTGTAGAGAACGTGTGGCAAAGGTCTAAATCCACCGGGGTTCTAGACATTGGAGGAATAGGAGTGAAGATTTCGCCAGAAATCTCAAAAGGTAGAATGTCGGGATTTAATTTGGGCTGATTGATCAAGTCGACGATATGGACCGTAGATCTGGATGATACCGGGCTTTCAGGTTTTGGCGACTGAAGGAACAAGGGTTCCTTGCAAAAAAAATATCAAAAGTATGTTCACAGAAGTGGTTACATGGAGGAGGATAAGAGAAGGGATGGTTTGCGCTAGGCCCCGTAGAAATTCAGGGATTTTGTCCCTCGAAGAAAAGACAAAAATAAAAGAAAATCTTAGTTGTCGTAGTGGGTGTGTGACAAATTGGTATCAGAGCATGGTTACAACACTTGGCCTACTTGGGCTCATGGACGAGTTGTGCAGAAACTCCATTTGAAGTATTCTTGAAAGGAGTAACTCTCTATCCTAACTCCCTTTATCAAAATCCAAAGTTAATAATGAAAATTCCTATTGTGTGTGTGCATTTGAAAAATATGAATTATGCGTTGATTGTGAATGAATATAATGTTGACTAATAACAAGTGTTTTTCTTGCACACCAAGTGGACGATCAACCGTAGGAAACTACAGATGCATAGAATGGTGACACACCACGAAGTGGGGGATGGCTCCCATAATAGAGACGAAGAGTCTGACGAAAGGAGAGTGGTAGAGACCCTTCCATATCTAGCTGAGACTGTGAGAAGACTCATGGTTGAACTACAGAGCTGGAAGGCCAACAATGAGAGGTTGATAAAAGAGCAAGAGAAGAAAATGGAAATTAATGCAGTCTTGCTACAGAGTTTATCCAACATGCAAAGACAATTGCAGCATGGACCTGACACTAGTCACGCGGACCAACAACAGACAAAGAAAAGTCGAAGCCCACCTAGGATATGAAAATATGGTCTTTTAAGTGGCCACATTGGGAGGAGAACCTCGAGAAAGGTCCACCCCAAAGATAAGGGACGAGCGTCAGACAATTCCTCTGGAAAGGAAAATGGTGACTCAAAGGGATCTTCTAGTAGCAGAACTAGTTCTTATTCCCGAAGAAAACAGAAGAAGTGAAATCATTCCAAAAATAATAATCTCAAAGAATTCAAGAAGGCCAAACCACTCTCTTTCGATGGTGAAATAAATAAGGGAGAGGAAGCAGAGGCTTGGCTGCTTGGACTAAAGAAGTATTTCAGAGTCCATGACTTCTCGAAAAACTTGAGGCCCGAGTAGCCACTTTCAACCTGAATGGGAAGGCTTCCATTTGGTGGGAAGACCTTAAGAATGTAAAATGGATTCATGAAGAAGACCTATATTGGGAACAATTTGAGAAATGCCTCAGGAAGAAGTATATGTCAGAAAAGTATTTCAATAAAAAGACTAAAGAATTCTATGAACTACGATTCCTTGAGGAATAGAGGAATATGTCAGCAAATTCCTCGATTTGCTGAGGTATGTACCCTATATAAAATAAGAAAAGGAAAAGGTGCAACGATTCATCAGTGGACTACCTAAGGACTATCAGAATAGGATTGAGTTTGACGATCGAAAGACCCCAGAAGACACTATTCGAAAGGCAAGATATTGTTATGAACAGCTTGGGCACCGGACAGAGCCTCATGAAGGTTGGAAGCAGAAGAATAGTTCAGAACTCTAGAAAAAGGGGTTTAAATCCCCAATATTTAAAAACTATAAAAAGGACTCAAGGATGAGCTTCCCAACCTGAAGTGTACACCAGCAGAATTTCCCCTCCCAAAGAGGAAATAAACCTTTTGGATCCACCCCAGGAAATATTGATAACTCGAAGAAAGAACCCTTGAAATGTTGGGGTTGTGGAGAAGAACATCTACTGAGGGACTGCCCACATTGACAATAGAACAGTCAGAGAATTTACAATGTTCAAGAAGCTACCACCATCAATGACATGGCCAGGAGCATGCCGCAAATTTATGCAGCCTTGGATAATAAACAAGTTGACCACCAAGCTTCAATGGTGGAGATGGAAGGTATGATCATCAACCATCTAGTGTCTATTCTAATTGACCTTGTTTCAAATTTGAGTTATATATCCCCTAAGGCTATTGATAGTGTAAATTAAAGCCACATAAACATGCCAAGCCATGGTTGGTACAGTTAGCCACTTGCACCAAAAGAAAGGTAGTGGAGGTCATACCAGCTAGCCAATTCACTATGGGTGAATTCCCCACCCAAGCAAACCTTAACATACTACCCCTAGGATTGTATGACTTGTTGATTGGTATGGACTGGATAGCCACATATAAATCCATATTGGATTGTTACCATAAAACCTTAGAATGTGTAAGTGAAGAAGGAAGAAGGATAACCCTTCAAGGGATCCAAAAGTCTGTCTCGGTGAGGCGAATATCAACCCTTCAAATGAGAAAGTATTGCAGAAAGGGATGTCCACTATATGTGATATAGGTGTTGGAACCAGTTGAAGATGAAAAACCAAGCCTCGAAGACCACCCCACACTAAGAGAATATAGAGATGTATTTCCGGAAGAGGTACCGGGTCTACCTTCGAGAAGGGACATTGACTTCTCGATAGAACTTGCACCAGGAGAAGTGCCAGTGTCTAGGACACCCTATAGAATGAGCACACCCAATCTAGTTGAGCTTAAACTACAACTAAAATAAATGATGTACAAAGGCTATATCCAACCTAGTGTGTCTCCATGGGGAGCACCAGTCACGTTTTTGAAAAAGAAAGATGGTACCCTCCGACTGTGCATAGATTATAGACAACTCAATAAGGTAACCATAAAGAACAAGTACCCCTTACCTAGGATCGATGACCTGTTTGATCAATTGGGAGGTGCTTCTATCTTCTCAAAGATTGACTTGATATCTGGATACCATCAAGTCTGAATCAAGGGTGAAGTCATCCACAAAACTTTCTTCAGGACGAGATATGGTCACTATGAGTTTGTGGTAGTACCATTTGGATTAACCAATGCCCCTGCCACTTTTATGTGCTTGATGAATAATGTGCTCAGCAAATTCCTAGACAAATTTGTACTGGTTTTTATTGACTATATATTAATTTACTCCAAGAATAGAGAGGAACATTAGGAACATCTTAGACTTGTGCTTCAAGTTCTAAGAGAACATCAGCTCTATGCCAAATTTAGCAAGTGCACCTTTTTCCAAAAGCAAATACATTACTTGGGCCATGTCATATCTGAAGAGGGAGTAGCAGTAGACCCTAAAAAGATCAAGTCTATCATGGAATGGCCTACCCCAAAGGACATTTCAGATATCAGATCCTTTATGGGCTTAGCAGGATACTATAGGAGATTTATAAAAGGATTCTCCAAGATTGGTTGTCCAATCACTGCCCTCCAGAAGAAGGGAGCTAAAT
>ML788546.1:185016-211753 GCA_009831015.1 Picea engelmannii | reverse complement strand
ACCTAACAATCTAAAACATAAAAAATAAATAGTTAATGTAAAGAATAGTAATTTTAAATATTGCATTTTTATTTTACACATTAATTAACAATAAGAAAAATGGGGAAAAGTCAACCTTTATGTAGATGTGATGAAACATATTACATACCTTAGGATATGTGTCATACAAGTGTTCGACAAATGATTCGTAACCTTTAAGTTCACCAACAACAATGTAGTGGAGAGAGGATTTGCTCTTGACCCTTTATAAAGTCGTTTATTTTCATTTTCAATCAGAGGTTCATCATAGATACCATCACTATTGTCCCCGTGATCCTCATCTGGATGAGATAATAAGTCTTGGATGATTTGATTTGTCCCATCATATTGAACTATGTTATTATTGACATCTACTTCCATGGGATCATTAACTTGATCTTCATTATCTGCTTCAAGTTCTTCATCTTGTACAACATCATTTCTGCTACTACTTGGTGCTTTGTGCATAAATTTAGGGGGGAATCTAACTTTATAATTACAAACAATCATGAAAAATTAGTGCATGTATATAAAAGTATAAAAGTTTGAGAGTACATATTAAAACAGATAATGAATATATATATAGCTAATTACCATGGGACAATATTCATTTGATCCCTCGTCCATGTGCCCATATTTTCTACAATGTTTTTTAGATGTTGTTATTAAAACTCTTTCGGGACATCTAGTACAACATTTGTTTCAAGGGAAATAACATTTACCATCACCCTTTTCGCCCTCTTTAATTTTTTTCCCACCTCTAATGTTTTCTGGAATTCTTCCCCACAGATATATACTGAAAAAAATACATGTTTTTTGTTCGCCAAGAAGACTAGCTTATACCCTCTTTGAACTGTCATTATTATAGAAAACTTGTCGCAACATCTGTAAAATGAAACATATTTATAGATTTTATAACGTCTCAATTCTGACAATAGTTGACCAATTCAAAGTTGACTTGGTCAAATACTAGGTCATCATTGGGGTGGGGAAAACCTAGTGTCCACAACGTCGCAAGTGCGACGAATATTTCACCAATGTTGCAAGTGAGATGAAAATTTTACGTTGTCGCAAGACCGAATTCCTATGAAATTCGTCGCAAGACAGACATTTTTTAGTAGTAGGTGGCAAGAGCGACGTTATCAGGAAATATGGAGAAAAAAAAATCAAAATTTCCTCTATTTTTCAACAGTATGGCCAATTTTGTCCATAACATCACAATTTTTCCAATATGTACTAGTGACTTATGTTGACAACAACATGCATAAGTTGGCCCCTCATCCTAACTCCAAGAACCATTGTTGATTTGAAGCTAGATCATCTGGGCACAAATAGTACATGTCCATATCGAAATAATAGGTGGTGCCCCTTTTTCTCAATATATGATATTGAGAGAACACTCCTCCTGAGTTTTGGTGCCCATAACACATTTGACACCCTCAACACCTCTCATGACTCCAATCAAAATGATATTGTACCAGATCCTCGTAATACATGCCTGCCTTCCATGCTAATATCCACATACAATTCTAAGCCAGTCTTTGTGAAAGTGTCAAACAACTCTCTAGCACTTGTCATATGGCAAGATGGTCTGCTATCCACCAACCAAGTCCCCCTATTGGAAATTGTACATAAAAGGGTATAGACCAAAAAGATCTCCCTCTAGAACCTATCTGCAGCCTCATCAACCTCTGTTGTTGATGCATCTTGCCTTCTTCCCCTTCACCTTCGATGTGGACACTATGAAGCAATATGACCATAGTCATGACACTCAAACCATTTTTATCCTACCTAGACACCAACCGAGTCTCCTCCTAAATACAATTAGTCCATATCCTCTCAAACCTTGGAAACATCTCTCGTGCACACATCCCATGCACTAAAGGTTTCCAAAACCTAGGAAGACCAATTCAACATCCAATAACACATGTCCATTGTTATAGAAAGTTTTTCCTCACCCCATAAAATTTTCTCAGAAATCATTTCCATTTCCCTATGCAGACTTGAAGTCCCTTGTTGTGTAATCCAGAGCCAAAAAATCATATTTTTCCACATATACGCACCCTACTAGTTATACAACATGTGTATATGTAGGTTTCACCACTACAGACTGCATACATCGGGTTTTGTGCCCAAAATTAAAAAATGTGTCGGATTTCCATGTCACATCATGAGATCCATGATCCTTGACCTTTCATATACTAGAAACGTTCTGAATTGGGCCTTCAGTTCTACTTGAAGGCTATAAATTGGGCCATATACAAGCCATGGAAGAGAAGAGAATTCAACTTTTGAGAGAAAAGATACTCTGGAGAAATTTTCACTTCACATTGAGTTTGCATCCCTTTGTCCTTTAAACTCTGAACACATTTTTTAGCCCCCAAGCTCTTCCCTCTTTGATGGAGAACCTCATTGTCTCTCATATATCAGCTTGACTTTGGTGGATTATTGAAGTGGTGGAGGCCCACCTGGAAGGGACTTAGTTTCTCAATTTTGAGACGTGCCGACATGAAAGTTTGTCACTTATACATTTTTTTTTATCATTTTTTAATATAAATACTCTTTTCTCATCCAATTGATATCTTGCAAATATTTGAATTATTATTCCATGGGCATATTTGTTATGAATGTTAATGGATTATGCTATTGTATGTGCTAAAATTATATATTATCACCATATTCTTGCATATATTAGTTGTTGAGAATAATTTGTAGGTATAAAGCTTTGAGTCACGTGCTCAACGATCATCTTCATCGAATGTCCGAATGAGGTAGGCTCTTTATCTTGTCTTGTTAGCATTTTCATTTATATATAATACTTGGGATTAGAGTTGATTTCTGCAGTCATTCTGTCTATAGTGTTTTACCCCATGCCATAGAGTGATTTTCACATAATAGAATTGACGACCATATTGGGGCTTGAATCTTCTCTTTTTTGGGGTTTCGAGTACTTTTCTCCTTGAACTGCTCTCTGTTAGCTTGAGTTTTCTTGTCTCTTGATTGCTTGACATCCTGTTTTTACTTTGCATCTGAGTTTTCTTGGCTTAATACTTGCCCTGACAGTGTTTTATTAGATATACACAGGTTTTCCCTTGACAAACGCATACATGCGCGAGCTATCCTTCTACAGGGTGTGTACATACACGAGTTTTCTTTAAACAGTTGCATACATCCACTTTTTACGCTTCCTAGATAATTTTGGTGTTTTTTGGGTGAGTTTTGATGGTTGTTAAGTCTTCTTGGGTCTTTGTCCTAACTGTTGAGTGCCTACAGAGTGATAGGAAACCTTCTTTTGGTTGAATTTTTGGGCGGTTTTCTTTCTCATCATCTTTTTCATTAGTTGACCCTATATCTTGGTTTGAGTGTTTGATTCTTGGTATCTTGCTTGGATTGTCTATTTTTTCTTGTAGTAGGGTCTATATATCAATATGATATTCAGTCCTTGCATTTTCGTTTCTTTATATCAAAAATACAAAAAAAAAATTACTCATTTTTGCATTATGGTATTTTCTCTTTTCGTTGTTTAGTATTGATCTTGACATATATGGAAAGATTGCATCTTATTGAAATTGTAGAATTGCATTGAAAGTTGCATTTGAAAATATTACCATCTTCTAAGAATTTTAGATTAGGACTTAGCACTATGTTGTAATTCATTTCTTTTATATGTTGAGTCATAATATCATTAGTTTCACTACCACATTTCTTGAGTAAAAAAAATCCATTAAAAATAATGTTGATTAATTAAAATTGATTAGAAACAATTTTATTTTTCAAAGTACACAAACAAGCATAGGATATAGGACCTTGGAATAGGATTTTGTAAGTAAAATTTCTAAGGCTATTAAATTAAACATATGTTTTTGACTAGGGAGTGGTGAAATCCATTGTGTAATTAGTGACGTCAGGATGCTCCGCTCACACTAGAGTTAAGCACGAGGTTGCGTGAAGTTGGTTGTAGAGATATCCCTTTAATACATTCTTAGCGTCAGAGATATTTCTAAGGATCTATTCGTATTTTCAGGTCTTGCTAGTACCTTTACCTCTGTGAGAGGTCGTGCTTTCAATATTTCATGTTTTGTTACCCTACCTATATGGTGGACCTAACTTACGACTATTCGCCTGCACATTGTTTATATCGTGGTGGATTTAGTTTCTTGACATAAGTAGCCACATAGGTTACTTTCATGGGTTATTCTGCATGTACCCTGAGTTAGATAAGGGTGAGACACCACACATCCTTTATGGAGGATTACCTCTCCGAGGGGATTTGACCGATTGCGTTGTTAAGCCCATGAGGGCCCTTATAACTGATTCTGATACCTCTGATATTTTGAAGGGAGTCTCAGGGCCCTCTTGGGTGAGGCATACCTACTCTAGTGAGGGAGGCACCTTTTTAGCTACTATATCCTATTTGTGTGCATTTGGCCTTTTTGTTTATTTTGGTGTGCTCTTTGATTGTTAGTTGTCCTTAGGATTTATTTCTATATCTCAAGTATTGTTTCATTGTGGAGCCATATTAGCTTCCTCACAGGTCTCATCGTTTGTTTAAGTTACCATTGCATCTTGAGTCTTTTCCTACGTAAAGTTATCAAACGTGGAACGCAAACCTCCACCTACCAGACTTGTGATCATACAAGTATGAGTACTGAGTCGAGTCAGAAAGATATTGGGAGTCCTTTGACTCCCATACCTTCAATAGTTAATGGAACTCCTTTGATTCCTTCAACCACTATGGTTTTAGTGCCATAGGTTCCCATCATCACTCCTATTTGGCTTGTGGTTGCTACTCAACCCATAGTAACGAACCCTTTTGCGTATCTTTTTGGTACGCCTGGATACAATGCTCATTCCATTCCTTCGGTCTCTAACCCTTTCTCTTTTGGTATGTCGAATATGACATCACAACTTTCATCCTCCATTCCAGTGACTAATGAAAATCCTAGTATTGGACCTGGGGGCATGGACCCTCCATATACTCCTCTCTCTCTTGATGGAACTCAAATTCCCCAAATGAATCCTTCGGTTGGGTGTCAACCTCCATTTTCTTTTGGATACAATCCTTGTCTCAATGCTCCTGGATGGAGTAATCAATTGGGTGGACAAGATACTACCTATTTTCCATCCATTCCCCTTTCCTCCTCTATGTTGATTCCAACTAATACATTTGGTATGATGAATCCACCTCTATCCTCCGGATTTACACCCAGGGGAGGTCAATTTCATACTATGGGAAAACCCCAGCCTGGCACTCCACTGGTTGGGGGAAATGTTTATAACCCTCATTATAACATTCCTACAGGTATGGTTCCCACAACCTCTTATGAATCAATTTGGAGGAGGATATTATACTCCCGGAAAGGGCCATGGTGTATCCGAGAACCCTGGATGGGTTGCAATCCCTCATCATCAATATTTCTCAAGAGCATGGGCTTAGATGCTGCAAACCCAACTCCCTTTTTTGGCCATGCTTAATTTTCCATATTTGTTGATATTAATGAATGACCCGGTGCATCACGATCCATCATGGCCTCTGTCCCCACTAAGCTTCCTTTATATTTTTTGAAATTCGAGGGAAAGATTGGTGAGGATCAAGGTGATCATGTTACTGATTTTCATCTTTAGTTCTTTTCCAATTCTCTTAATGACGATTCTATTCATTTGAGATTGTTTCAATGCACCCTCATGGGGGTTGCAATGAAATGGTACATCTACCAGGGGGAACATATGGGAATTTCAATCAGATGGTTTTAGTCTTTCTCAACCACTTCTAGTTGTCGGTTCATTATGATGTTAACATAGAACTCATGTCGACCATTTGCCAAGATAAATCCATGCATATATCAAACCATATCTAAGAGTGGCGTAGACGTAAGAGGTTGATCAAATCCTACATTCCTCCAAATTTTATGTTGGAATGGTTCCTTAAATCCCTATTTCCTTATATTTCAAAGGATGCTTCTACATCCAGGGTAACCTCTGAGGAAGAAGCTATTTTCAAATCCCAAAAACTAGATCTAATATATTCCCAGTCTGGGATGTTGTATGAAATTCTTCCTAATGCAACGAGGTCAAATTATGACCCTAGAAAAAATCTTAGTCCTCATGTCGATGGCATCATAGGCTCTACAAATACTAAGTCTGCAAACTTTGTTGACAAACTAGTTGAAGGAGTTATCTCTAGGCTAGTCTATAGCAGGACAAGCTTCGTATTCATCCTACACTCCCACTCAGTCGACGGATGTGAATTATGTATAGTCTTCGAGCAACCCAAATGGTAACCAACAACCATGTAACACCCTATTTCCCCCAGTCTATAAAAATAACTATATTGGCCAAGAACTATGGAAAACTCAAAGATGTGAATGTTTGATTTGACAGACCTTTGTATAAAAGGTCGATGAATGTAAATTATGTTATGATTATGTGTTTCATGACTTATGGGAGGGGTAATGTGCTAAACGGGACCATGATGGATAATGAGAGGTGGTGGAAGGTACCTTGAATGGTGGCATTAACTTCCACCGAACTAATACCGTACTGGTTTTACTTGCTCAAAGACCAAAGCAACTCTCTGACCCTGGAATGAATTACCTTTCAGGATGGTAGGTGGGGAAGATCCTCAAGAGTTAATGAGGGGATGGGGGTGAACCGCCCATCCGTAGAAGCTCTCATACCTGACCATGGACGAGGAAATTTGTGCCACATGCAATCTTGCAAAAAAGGCAAGAAAGGAAGTGTGGGGGCACAGGGAAGAGAACATGCACAACAGGGATTGCGGAAGAGAACTAAGAGAAACTCGAGAAATATAGGGAGTTCTAAATAGAGGAGGAGGAGAGTAAACTTCATCCTTGACTTCCATTGAGTTGGAAGTAGGAGACTAAATCTCAAGCATCGTGGTCTAGCTCGGGGGTGGCTAGTGGTAAATTTGTTTGGAGTCACTGAGCCTACGGTTGGGTGGAAACGAGAACCCCTCTCAACAGTTGCGTCACACCTGGTGTTTCTAATAAGTGTTTATATCTTGTATCTTGAATTTAATATCATGGATGCATGCTCATGTTTATACGCTCATAAATGGTTTCTATATAGAAGTGTTTACCTTGTGTTTTGATCAGAAATAATGGATGCATGCTTATACTTATATGACCATAATTGGTTTATGTATAGAATGAATAAGCTTAGAATATGAGTTCGTTCCCTTGATATTTGTTCCATCTACTTGACTCACTCTATGCCCTGGTTTGATTTCTCAAAGGAACCTCCTCGAGTGAAGTTTCCTCGCATTCCATAGCCGAAGTGAGTTCCTTGAAAAGACTATTGTTATAGTAAACCCATGAGTTTACTTTACCCCTGTCACAGTGTTCATATCTCGCCGAATTAGGAAGGATTTTTAGTCAGGTCACCAAGCCTAGGGATAATTACCCAAGAACCCTTTGAAGGATCATGTGATCTGAGTCTGGAAACCTTGTACAAGAAAGAGTAGTTCTCTTAGGTTTCGGCATTTCAGCACCCGGGAAACCAAAAGGAAAGACCCCTCGTCTTCACCAGTCACGGAATCTCGGTATATGAAACCATGAATTGGTTTAGTGTGAATAGGTTTTGGTGTTTCGTCACCCGGGAAACCAAAGGGAAAGACCCCTCATCTTCTCCAGTCGTGAAATCTCGGTATACAAAACCCCGAATCAGTTTAACGTGAATAGGTTTTGGCGTTTCGGCACCCGGGAAACCAAAGGCAAAGATCCCTCATCTTCTCTAGTCATGAAATCCTGGTATATGAAACCCTGAATCGGTTTAGAATGAATAGGTTTCAGCGTCTCGGCACCCAGAAAACCAAAGGGAAAGACCCCTCGTTTTCACAAGCCGCGAAATCCCGGTACACGAAACCCTGACGTGCTCTGTGGATGAGTCCTAGGTCACCGGACAGGGTCTTGTGGTAGGAAGGAGGAGTCCTGAAAGGATTTGGACCATCTATTTGTAGAGAACGTGTGGCAAAGGTCTAAATCCACCGGGGTTCTAGACATTGGAGGAATAGGAGTGAAGATTTCGCCAGAAATCTCAAAAGGTAGAATGTCGGGATTTAATTTGGGCTGATTGATCAAGTCGACGATATGGACCGTAGATCTGGATGATACCGGGCTTTCAGGTTTTGGCGACTGAAGGAACAAGGGTTCCTTGCAAAAAAAATATCAAAAGTATGTTCACAGAAGTGGTTACATGGAGGAGGATAAGAGAAGGGATGGTTTGCGCTAGGCCCCGTAGAAATTCAGGGATTTTGTCCCTCGAAGAAAAGACAAAAATAAAAGAAAATCTTAGTTGTCGTAGTGGGTGTGTGACAAATTGGTATCAGAGCATGGTTACAACACTTGGCCTACTTGGGCTCATGGACGAGTTGTGCAGAAACTCCATTTGAAGTATTCTTGAAAGGAGTAACTCTCTATCCTAACTCCCTTTATCAAAATCCAAAGTTAATAATGAAAATTCCTATTGTGTGTGTGCATTTGAAAAATATGAATTATGCGTTGATTGTGAATGAATATAATGTTGACTAATAACAAGTGTTTTTCTTGCACACCAAGTGGACGATCAACCGTAGGAAACTACAGATGCATAGAATGGTGACACACCACGAAGTGGGGGATGGCTCCCATAATAGAGACGAAGAGTCTGACGAAAGGAGAGTGGTAGAGACCCTTCCATATCTAGCTGAGACTGTGAGAAGACTCATGGTTGAACTACAGAGCTGGAAGGCCAACAATGAGAGGTTGATAAAAGAGCAAGAGAAGAAAATGGAAATTAATGCAGTCTTGCTACAGAGTTTATCCAACATGCAAAGACAATTGCAGCATGGACCTGACACTAGTCACGCGGACCAACAACAGACAAAGAAAAGTCGAAGCCCACCTAGGATATGAAAATATGGTCTTTTAAGTGGCCACATTGGGAGGAGAACCTCGAGAAAGGTCCACCCCAAAGATAAGGGACGAGCGTCAGACAATTCCTCTGGAAAGGAAAATGGTGACTCAAAGGGATCTTCTAGTAGCAGAACTAGTTCTTATTCCCGAAGAAAACAGAAGAAGTGAAATCATTCCAAAAATAATAATCTCAAAGAATTCAAGAAGGCCAAACCACTCTCTTTCGATGGTGAAATAAATAAGGGAGAGGAAGCAGAGGCTTGGCTGCTTGGACTAAAGAAGTATTTCAGAGTCCATGACTTCTCGAAAAACTTGAGGCCCGAGTAGCCACTTTCAACCTGAATGGGAAGGCTTCCATTTGGTGGGAAGACCTTAAGAATGTAAAATGGATTCATGAAGAAGACCTATATTGGGAACAATTTGAGAAATGCCTCAGGAAGAAGTATATGTCAGAAAAGTATTTCAATAAAAAGACTAAAGAATTCTATGAACTACGATTCCTTGAGGAATAGAGGAATATGTCAGCAAATTCCTCGATTTGCTGAGGTATGTACCCTATATAAAATAAGAAAAGGAAAAGGTGCAACGATTCATCAGTGGACTACCTAAGGACTATCAGAATAGGATTGAGTTTGACGATCGAAAGACCCCAGAAGACACTATTCGAAAGGCAAGATATTGTTATGAACAGCTTGGGCACCGGACAGAGCCTCATGAAGGTTGGAAGCAGAAGAATAGTTCAGAACTCTAGAAAAAGGGGTTTAAATCCCCAATATTTAAAAACTATAAAAAGGACTCAAGGATGAGCTTCCCAACCTGAAGTGTACACCAGCAGAATTTCCCCTCCCAAAGAGGAAATAAACCTTTTGGATCCACCCCAGGAAATATTGATAACTCGAAGAAAGAACCCTTGAAATGTTGGGGTTGTGGAGAAGAACATCTACTGAGGGACTGCCCACATTGACAATAGAACAGTCAGAGAATTTACAATGTTCAAGAAGCTACCACCATCAATGACATGGCCAGGAGCATGCCGCAAATTTATGCAGCCTTGGATAATAAACAAGTTGACCACCAAGCTTCAATGGTGGAGATGGAAGGTATGATCATCAACCATCTAGTGTCTATTCTAATTGACCTTGTTTCAAATTTGAGTTATATATCCCCTAAGGCTATTGATAGTGTAAATTAAAGCCACATAAACATGCCAAGCCATGGTTGGTACAGTTAGCCACTTGCACCAAAAGAAAGGTAGTGGAGGTCATACCAGCTAGCCAATTCACTATGGGTGAATTCCCCACCCAAGCAAACCTTAACATACTACCCCTAGGATTGTATGACTTGTTGATTGGTATGGACTGGATAGCCACATATAAATCCATATTGGATTGTTACCATAAAACCTTAGAATGTGTAAGTGAAGAAGGAAGAAGGATAACCCTTCAAGGGATCCAAAAGTCTGTCTCGGTGAGGCGAATATCAACCCTTCAAATGAGAAAGTATTGCAGAAAGGGATGTCCACTATATGTGATATAGGTGTTGGAACCAGTTGAAGATGAAAAACCAAGCCTCGAAGACCACCCCACACTAAGAGAATATAGAGATGTATTTCCGGAAGAGGTACCGGGTCTACCTTCGAGAAGGGACATTGACTTCTCGATAGAACTTGCACCAGGAGAAGTGCCAGTGTCTAGGACACCCTATAGAATGAGCACACCCAATCTAGTTGAGCTTAAACTACAACTAAAATAAATGATGTACAAAGGCTATATCCAACCTAGTGTGTCTCCATGGGGAGCACCAGTCACGTTTTTGAAAAAGAAAGATGGTACCCTCCGACTGTGCATAGATTATAGACAACTCAATAAGGTAACCATAAAGAACAAGTACCCCTTACCTAGGATCGATGACCTGTTTGATCAATTGGGAGGTGCTTCTATCTTCTCAAAGATTGACTTGATATCTGGATACCATCAAGTCTGAATCAAGGGTGAAGTCATCCACAAAACTTTCTTCAGGACGAGATATGGTCACTATGAGTTTGTGGTAGTACCATTTGGATTAACCAATGCCCCTGCCACTTTTATGTGCTTGATGAATAATGTGCTCAGCAAATTCCTAGACAAATTTGTACTGGTTTTTATTGACTATATATTAATTTACTCCAAGAATAGAGAGGAACATTAGGAACATCTTAGACTTGTGCTTCAAGTTCTAAGAGAACATCAGCTCTATGCCAAATTTAGCAAGTGCACCTTTTTCCAAAAGCAAATACATTACTTGGGCCATGTCATATCTGAAGAGGGAGTAGCAGTAGACCCTAAAAAGATCAAGTCTATCATGGAATGGCCTACCCCAAAGGACATTTCAGATATCAGATCCTTTATGGGCTTAGCAGGATACTATAGGAGATTTATAAAAGGATTCTCCAAGATTGGTTGTCCAATCACTGCCCTCCAGAAGAAGGGAGCTAAATTCACGTTGAAACAAGAATGTGAAGAAAGATTTCAATCCCTAAAACATCTACTGACCCATGCACCCATGTTGAAGATCGTCGATCCCGAAGATGACTTCCTCGTGAATCCCAAAAATTGAAGTGTAGTCTGCAAGGAGGAAGGAGGAAGTGTAGTCTGCTATGAATCTTGAAAATTGAATGAGCACAAAGTCAACTATGTGACCCATGATCTAGAGTTGGCTGCCATAGTGCATGCCTTAAAAATGTGGAGGCATTACCTCTTGGGAAGGAAATTTGTACTTATGACAGACCACTGTCGATTGCGATATCTATTTGACCAAACAAAGCTCAATGTCGAACAAGCTAGGTGGATGGCCCTCCTTAGCGAGTTTGATTTTGAAATCAAACATGTTAAAGGAAAGGAAAATAAGGTGGTTGATGCCCTTAGAAAAAGTATGAAAAAAATTCACCTGGCAGCGGTGAGCACCTGCGAGACGAATGTCAAAGAAAGAGTCAGGAATGCACAAGAAACAGACACATTCTTCTAGACCTTGAGCTCGTACCTGGAGCAACAACCCATAGGGATAATGTATGAAGGTTACCAGATGATAGATGGAGGTCTGCTAACTTACAGAAATAGATTGTATATTCCAGATTGTAACGACTTGAAGAGGTTCATAATGGATGAACTACATAAAATACCATATATTGGTCACCCGGGATATCAGAAGATGATCATGGCTACTAGGAAACAATTCTATTGGCCTGGGTTAAAGAAAGACATAGCTAACTATTTAGCTAAGTGCCTAGAATTCCAACAGGTTAAAGCAAAACACCAGCACCCAGCAGGATTATTACAACCTCTACCAATCCCAGAATGGAAATGGGAAACCATTTCTATGTATTTCATCACTGGATTACCAACCTCGAATAGGCAGAATGACACCATCATGGTGGTGGTGGATAAATTGAGCAAGTCCTCCCATTTTATCCCCGTCAAATTGACTTGCAAGGCAATAGATATCGCCAGCATATTCATGAAGGAGATATTTAGACTACATGGTATGCCTAAAAAGATCATGTCCGACAAAGACATGAAATTTACTTCCAACTTTTGGAAATCCTTGATGGCTAGTCTGGAGACCAAATTACTATTTAACATAGCCTATCATCCTCAAACCGATGGATAGATGGAAAGAGTGAACCAAATATTAGAAGACATGCTAAGGATGCATGTAATGCATCAACCCAAAAAGTGGGAAGATTACCTGCCACTGGTGGAATTCGCCTACAACAACGGCTACCAAGAATCCCTGAAGACAAGTCCTTTCGAAGTCCTCTATGGTAGGCCATACAACACTCCAGTCAGTTGGAGTAATCCCATAAACAGAATTACCATTGGACCCAACATGTTGAAAGAAATGGAACAACAAGTGATTCAGATAAAACAAAATCTAAAGGTCGCTCAGAACAGACAACAAAGTTACGCCAACCGAAAGAGAACTCCAAGAGAATTCAAGATGGGAGACCATGTATACCTCAGAGTTAGGCCTAGGAAGAGTTCCTTGAGGATGGGAGCTTGTGCCAAGTTGGCACCTTGGTATTGTGGATCCTTTGAAATTCTACATAGAGTCGGACCTGTAGCCTATAGGCTAGCACTTCCTCCCACAGTAAAAACACATAATGTTTTCCATGTTTCATTATTGAAGAAATATATACACGATTCTAATCATATAATTGACTGGTCTGTGATCTAGGTGGAACCAGAGGGAGAATTCCTACTAGAACCTCAATACATACTGGATAGAAAGGAAATCCCACTCAGGAACCGAACCATTGCACAGGTCAAGGTGCAGTGGAAACATTTTGGCCCAGATGAGGCTACATGGGAAATGGAAGATGCCATGAAACAGGCATATCCGATTTTTTTTACTTCTGTACATACACGTCATATTGATGGATAGAACATCGAGGACGATGTTCCTTTAAGGGGGAGGGAATTGTAACACCTTGTTTCCCCCAGTCTATAAAAATAACTATATTGGCCAAGAACTATGGCAAACTCAAAGATGTGAATGTTTGATTTGACGGACCTTTGTATAAAAGGTCGATGAATGTAAATTATGTTATGATTATGTGCTACATGGATGTTGGGAGGGGGGATGTGATGAGACCATGATGGCTAATGAGAGGTGGTGGAAGGGACCTAGAATGGTTGTGTTAACTTCCACCGAACTAATACCGTACTAGTTTTACTTGTTCAAATACCAAAGCAATCTCTAGCCCTGGAATGAATTACCCACCAGGATGGTAGGTGGGGAGGCTCCTCAAGAGTTAATGAGGGGATGGGGGAGAACCACCCATTCATAGAAGCTATCAGACTTGACCACAGACGGGGGAATTCGCGCCACATGCAATCTTGCAGAAAAGGCAAGAAAGGAAGTGTGGGGGCACACGGAAGAGAATACACGCGACAGGGATCGCGGAAGAGAATCGGGAGAAACTCGGGAAATACAAGGAGTTCTGAATAGAGGAGGAGGAGAGTAACCTTTGTCCTTGACTTTCGTTGAGCTGGAAGTAGGAGACTAGATCTCAAGCATCGTTGTCTAGCTCAGGGGTGGCTAGTGGTAAATCCGTTTGGAGTCACTGAGCCTACGGTTGGGTGGAAACGAGCACCCCTCTCAGCAGTCGCGTCACACCTGGTGTTTCTGATAAGTATTTATATCTTGTATCTTGAATTTAATATCCCGGATGCATGCTCATGTTTATACACTCATAAACGGTTTCTGTATAGAAGTGTTTGCCTTGTGTTTTGATCAGAAATAATGGATGCATGCATATACTTATATAACCATAATCGGTTTATGTATAGAATGAATAAGTTCAGAATATGAGTCCGTTCCCTTGAGATTTGTTCCATCTACTTGACTCACGCTATGTCCTGGTTTGATTTCCTGAAGGCACCTCCTCTCGGGAAGTTTCTTCGCATTCCAGAGCCGGAGTGAGTTCCTTGAAAAGACTACCGTTATAGTAAACCCACAAGTTTACTTTACCCCTGTCACAGAGTTCATAGCTCGGTGAATTAGGAAGGATTTTCAGTCAGGTCACCAAGCCTTGGGATAATTACCCAAGAACCCTCTGAAGGATCATGTGATCTGAGTCTGGAAACCTTGTACAAGAAAGTGTAGTTCTCTCACGTTTTGGCATTTTGGCACTCGGGAAAGAAAAGGGCAAGACCCCTCGTCTTCACCAGTCGCGAAATCCCGGTATACGAAACCCTGAATCGATTTAGCATGAATAGGTTTCGGCGTTTCATCACCCAGGAAACCAAAGGGCAAGACCCCTTGTCTTCGTCATTCACAAAATCCCGGTATACGAAACCCAAAATTGATTTAGTGTGAATAGGTTTTGGTGTTTTGGCACCCGGGAAACCAAAGGGAAAGACCCCTCATCTTTGCCAGTCATGAAATCCTAGTACAGGAAACCCCAAATCAGTTTAGCATGAATAGGTTTCGGTGTCTCGGCACCTAGGAAACCAAAGGCCAAGACCCCTCGTTTTCGCAAGCCGCGAAATCCCGGTACACGAAACCCCGACACGCTCTATGGATGAGTCCTAGGTCACCGAACAGGGTCTCGTGGTAGGAAAGAGGAGTCCTGAAAGGATTTGGACCGTCCATTTGTAGAGAACGTGTGGCGAAGGTGTAAAGCCACCGGGGTTCTGAACATCGGAGGAATAGGAGTGAATACCCCGCTAGAAATCCCGAAAGGTAGAATGTCAGGATTTAATCTGGGCCGATTGATCAAGTTGATGATCTGGACTGTAGATTTGGATGATATCGGGCTTTTGGGTTTCAGGGATTGAAGGAACAAGGGTTCCTTGCAACAAAAATCTTGAAAGTATGTTCACAGAAGTGGTCACATTGAAGAGGATAAGGGAAGGGATGGTCTGCGCTAGGCCCCGTAGAAATTCATGGATTCTGTCCCTCGAAGAAAAGACAAAAATAAAAGAAAATCTTTGTTGCCGTAGTGGGTGTGTGACAAACTAGGAGGGAATAAAAGGAAAGGATGATATGAATTTATGCAGGAATGAAACAAAATACACAAATAACCATGAATAAAAATATGCAGTGGAAATAACACTTCATTTCATTAATATCAAAGAACTGAAATTTATTTACAGACATAATAGAAATAAACTAGCTAGGGCGCTAGTAACTTATCTCTGAGAAGAGATGTGGCGGTTGTAGGCCTCAGAACTCTCTGTTACAATGAGGATCAAAGGTCTATATATTATTGAGAAAAAATTGAAACCCTAAACATCCAAAAACCTAACCCTAGGAGATGAAACACCAGAATATGGGCCCCGTCGGGGTAAATTGGTACATCAATTTCCCAGGGTCATAACTTTGGCATACTATCTTCGTTTAACGCAGATGATACATCGTTAGAAATATATATCTGAGGAATACACTAATGATAGTGAATATCGAGTCCGAAACAGAGTGATATTCGACGAAGGTTTAATTCCCAAAAAACGTCGTTTAGGGCCTCAAAACGACTCCGGCTGTTCAGGACCCGAAAAACTGCCAAAAATAGTAAATTGTGCTACAATTAAGGAAACTGAAAAACTGAAAGAAACAATGGTGGGGGTCCAAGTGGAATAAGAAGGTGGCCACGAATATCCACCTAGATCATTCCTCCCCCCTTAGGAAGAAATGGTCCCCATTACGTTGAGTTCCTCCATGAGATGAGGAAACTTTTGTTGAACTTGGTCCCTGGTGAGCCATTTTCCCTGGTGAAGGAGTTGGCCTACTTTGATAACTCGATATAGCTGATTCCTCTACTGGCAGGTGTTCTTGATCTGTGTGTCCATAATCTGATTATTTGTGGCTTGTTCAATGTAGTCTGGAATTAACTCTGTTGGTGTGAGTTGTTCTGCCATGTCGGATGTTTCAAGTAGAGGTGGAAAGTAGGGTCGAAGGTGGTCCACATTAAACACTGGGTGTAGACCAAAGAATGGTGGAATATTGAGCTCGAAGGAATTTTCCCCTATATCCTTTGTGATGGTGTATGGCCCATATCGGAGTGGGTGAATCTTGCGGTAGGGTCTAGCGAGGCGCTCCTTCTGCAAATGTAGCCACACTTTGTTGTCCACCTGGAAGTTGTGTTTCACCCGATGTTGATCATGTCGCTGCCTGTACTTAGCATTGGCATTGTCCAATATGTCATGAACCTATTGGTGAATGTGATGAATGGGCTCAATGAATTTGTTCGCCTTGGAAGCTTCAGATTGGACATGAGCCGAATCGTCCTGAGTACCTGCAAAGGGCATGGCTACGTCAATGGAACATAGTGGCTGGAATCCCAAGCCCACCTTAAAGGGGTTGTGGTTGGTTGAGCTATGGAGGGCCTGGTTATAGCTATGTTTTACATAGGGGAGGCTATCATCCCATGTGCATGGATGATTTGATTTGTACATGCACAAAATGTGTACGATCATCCTGTTGACGACCTCTATCTGGCCATCAGTTTGGGGATGGAAAGATGTAGACTTGGTGAGTTTGGTGTCCAGCATTGACCAGAGGCTGGACCAAAATGTACTAAAGAACCTGTTGTCCTGATCTGAGATGATAGAATGTGGGATCCCAAAGTGTACCCACACTCATTCAAAGAATATTTTAGCAGTGGCTTCTGCTATGATATTCTTCTTGCAAGCTGCCATAATGGCCATCTTCGAGAATCTATTGACGACCACAAAAACAAAGTTGTTTCCATGCTTAGTAGAAGGAAGGCCCGACATGTAATCCATGGAGATGGATTCCCAAGGTTGAATAGGGGTAGGAAGCAAAGTATAGAGGCCTTTCTTCTTGATGGATGGTTTGGCAATGGCATAGGCAGTGTAGGATTTGATGTACTTCCTAACATCCTGTCAAAGGTTTGGCCAATAGAAATACTTCTGTAGTAATGTGATTGTTTTCTCAACCTCGAAATGCAGAGCGACTTGACTGTAGTGAGATTCCCAAATCATCTTGGTGCGCTCTCTTGAAGGAACACAAAGGTGTCCTAGGTGACATAGTAGTGCATCCTAGAGGTGAAAATTTGGAACTCAGTTACCCTCCAAGAGTGTCTTGTATGTGTGGTCAAATTCTGGATGGTCTTGTAGAGAAGCGGTCAATAAAAAGTCTCGTGCCCACAAGAGTTGAGCATGGTGGTTATCACCATGATCGATGGTCGGTTAAGGTAGTCTACAACATTATTTATGGTGCCCTTCTTGTACTTGATGTTCAAATGAAACTGTTGCAGATATGTGAACCACTTTTGATGGCGATCGTTCTGCAACTTCCCTTGTGTATTTATGAACTGCAGGGGTTGATGGTCTGTGTGGATGATCCTTTCCCTCCCCAAAATGTAATGCTTCCATTTTTGACAAGATTTCATAATGGAATACCTTTCTTTGTCATAAGTGGGATACTTTCGGACTGTGTTGAACAACATCGCATTGTGATATGCCATTGGATGCCTTTGTTGAGTAAGAACTACCCCAATAGCATAGTCAAAGACATTTGTCTCGATCACAAATGGTTGTTGCAAGTCTGGAAATGTCAGCACTGGTGACAACAGAGGTGATGTTTCAATTATACAAACACCTTCTGTTGACATTTTGATCAAAAAAAAATTTCTTTCGCTCCTCCCTTAGTGACTTGACTCAAAGGCCAAGTGATATGAGAGAATCCCAACACGAACCTGCGGTAGAAATTAGCAATACCCAGAAAGATGCAAAGCTCTGTTAGAGTGGTCGGGGTTGGCCAATCCCATATGAATTGAATCCTTGTTGGATCCACATGCACCCCACACTCATCAATAATGTATCCCAGATACTAAACTTGGGTCATGACAAAAGTGCACTTCTCCAAATTGGCACACAACTTATGTTTCTGCAGTGTTTGGAAGACCTGTCGGATGTGGTGGAGGTGCTCTTCCCAAGTTTGGTTGAAGATCAGGATGTCATCCAAGTACACTACTACAAATGAGTTGGTGAATGGCCACAATATGTCATCCATCAGGCTCATGAAGTTTGCGAGAGAATTCATCAACCCGAAAGGCATGACCAACCATTCAAAAGGCCCTTCTTGGCTTTGAAGGAAGTCTTCCACACATCAGACGGTTCGATTGGTACCTGGTGATACCCAGATTTCAAGTCGATCTTGCTGAAATATTTTTCCCCTTTGAGTTGGTCCAGAAGGTCATCAATCCATGGGATTGGGTACCTATTACAGACAATGATCTTGTTCAGTGCCCGATAGTCAATATAGAGTCTCCATGTCACATCCTTCTTCTACATTAACACGATAGGGCTCCCACAGGGTGATGAAATTGGTCGGATGTGACCTTTCTACAATAGCTCCTGGATTTGCCTCTTGATTTCATCGTTCTCCAGAGTAGAGTGCTTATAGATCGGTCCATTGGGTAGTGACGCACCTAGGGTCAGATCAATGGGGTGCTTGACCTGACAGTGCATAGGCACCCCTACGGGTGAGGTGAAGATGTCCCGATACTCCTCCATTACCTTGTCCATTTGTTTTTTTTGTGCGGAGGATCCCTATCTGGAGGTCGTGGCCACAGTCTTCTTCTTGCCCTGAGGGTAGATCATCAGGAAAAACAAATTCATGGTTTTGGAAATGAGCTTACTGCATTGTTTTGCAGTAACCAAAGAGATAGTGATAGGCAGTGGTACCTCTGGTATCCTGTATAACGTATTTCCCAAGGTAACAATAACAAAACAAGGTCGGGACACATACACAACATGTCGCTTCCACAAGTATGGTTGGCCTAATAATACATCACAAACATCAAGAGGGACAATGTCACATAATACCTCATCGATGAAGGGATTGATGTTGTAGGGCAGGTGGAATTGTTGGTTGATGCGAAGATCTCATCCTTGGTGAAGCCACCCGATGGTGTACAGTTGTGGGTGTGTTTTGGTTGACAAGCCCAACCGCTTCACGACCTTGGCTGAAATGAGTTTCTTTTGGCTCCCACTATCAATAATGAACTATAGCGGGGAACCCTTTACGCACATCTGGGAGTGGAAGAGATGCTCCTCCTCCTATGGATCTTCCGGTTCTTCCTTTTGGATCTCCGTAGTGGCAATAGTGGCGTTGGGCTCTGCATAAATAATTTGCTTCCCTCTGTCATTCCCCTTCTCAAGTTCTGATTCAATGTTGGAGCATGCATCTGATTCAGAAGCCCTCATCTCAGACACCATTGACTGTTTGGCCTGACACTCACTTGTGTTGTGAGTGGATCTCTTATGGAACTCACACCACTTTCTCGTGTCCTTCTTCGGCTTCACAGTGTATTTATTGTCTTGTGGATTTGGTAGGTTTTCTTGAGACTCCATGCCTTGGCTTTGTCCTTTGTTCTGTGGTTTTGGGGCACCTTTCCCTTGCTTTTGATTTGCAGTTCCAAAGTCCCTCTTATTATGTTTGAATTTTTTCTAAATCTTGGCAACATACCGATATGTTGTACCAAGAGAGGAGATGTTGAGGGACTCCATTTCCTCCTGAATGTATCTATGCAGACAACTATGGTACTTCAGCACCAAATTTTTCTCCGAATATTTGATACCCAACTGTTTGCGCAGGGTATGGAACAAATTCGTCAGCTCATGCACATCTTGATTCCTTTGCTGCTGCAGTGTAGTCCATTGTATGTACTTGTCCTCATAGCTCCCCACTGGATAATATTGTTCCTTGATGGCATATAAGAAAGAATTCCAAGTGGGTATGACTGCAAACATAAAGGGTTCCTCCTCATCCTTTTTCTCACACTAGGTTTCCCACCAGTCCTTGACATGGGGGTCATCTTTGAGCAGTGAAAAGATAATCTTCTCCTAGTCGGAAAAGTCATGAACCAAGAAATATCCTTCTAATAAATTCAACCATATATCTACGGCTTTTGCATCTATTTGGCCATCAAATATGGAAATGTCAAAGTTTACTTGTACCTTAAAAGGGGTTTCACCTCCAGAGTGGTTGTTGGATGCAGATGCGCCACCAGTGGGAAATCGTTGAAGGATTTGGGTGAAGTTATAAATCATCACGTTCCTTTGGTTTTCAAGGGCCTCCTTGAGCAATATTTTGATAGGATATCCTGCTTCCTCTTATTTATTTTCATCCCCCATGGGCGGTCGTCGTGGTTTGCAAGGATGATCTTGCAAAGGTTCAACCAGATCGATCCCTAACTCCTTATACCTCGACCTCGTTGGGGACATGCAAAGAAGGATCGAGAAAGAGAAGACCGCTCTAATACCACTGATCCGAATTTATGCAGGAACGCAACAGAATACACAAATAACCATGAATCCAATGATTCAACGGAAATAACACTTCATTTCATTAATATCAAAGAACTGAAATTTGTTTACAGACATAATGGAGATAAACTAGCTAGGGTGCTGATAGCTTATCTCTGAGAAGAGATGTAGCAGATACAGGCCTCTGAAATCTTTGTTACAATGAGGCTCGAAGGCCTATATATTATTGAGAAACAATGGAAACCCTAAACATCCAAAAACCTAACCCTGGGAGATGAAACACCAGAATATGGGCCCTATCAGGGTAAATTGGTACATCAATTTCCCGGGGTCATAACTTTGGCATACTATCTCCATTTGACGCACATGATATATCGTTAGAAATATCTATCTCAGGAATACACTGTTGATAGTGAATATAGAGAACATAACGGACTTATCTTCGTTGAAGGCTTAATGCCCCAAAAACATCGTTTAGGGCCTCAAAATGACTTCAGAAGTTCAGGACCCGAAAAACTGCCAAAAATGGTAAATTGTGCTACAATTAAGGAAACTGAAAAACATAAAGAAATAATGGTGGCAGTCCAAATGAAATAGGTGGGTGGCCATCAATATCCACCTGGATCAAAGGACATGGTAATAATCGTAAGGGTGGGAGGAATAATAATAATAATAATAAACCCAAGGACAACGCTAACAATGATAGATCGAATAACAATGCTGGTGAGGGAAAGAAAGAAAAGTGGAAGCTGAAGTTTCCTTGTAAACTTTGCACAGATGATCACCTTACCCACTTATGCCCAAAACTTGAGGAATCTGCGAGGATCTTATCTCAACCACCCACTGTGCTGACCAATCAGTTTCCACATAATCAACACATGGCCTCGAGCTCCTCTAATGCCAGAAATGCATTGAGTGGGAATCAAAACCCCTCGACGCATGAAGGTGGCCATATATGTGTAAATATGGTCAAGTATCATATTAATGTAGCCATTCGATCTCCTCGTTACAGTTCTTCACAGACTTTTCCAGGCCTAGAGTCTCCCCCTCCATCAGAAACACCTTTGTAGATCGAAAATCCAGGGCCTCTGCCTCGTATTCCAAAAGGAGTACTAAAACACTCTACCCACAACCCTAATGTTAGAGCGTCCTAGAACTATTCTATTTTCGAATATTTGGGTCAAAATCCTTTTGTGATGTAAGCTTTGGAGGTGCTCCAGACATGTCCTTCATATAGGAATTCCTTGTTATTTGATTTAGGATCTCTAGACCTGTGTGGCTCTAAGGTTATCAATTTTGACATCATAGATGTTAAGACTCACTTTCCTTACCACATGGACTTTCAAATCCATGTGGATTACTCGAAGTATACCATCAAACAAATTTTTATTGATGAAGGTGTTGCAATGTGCGTGATGTCCCTAACCTATTGAAAAGTCATTGGCTCTCCAACCCTCCCTCAATATCAGACTATGTTGAATGCATTTGATGGTCATTCTTTCCGTCCCCATGGAATTATTCCCACCTTTTCAATCCATTTAGGTGGAAAGAAATTGGAGGTGGATGTCGAGGTGGTTGATGCACCCCATGACTATAATTTATTTCTAGGGGGTAATTGGAATTATGCCATGACCACAATTGTGTTGTTTGTTTTTTGCATTTTATGTTTTCCTCATGAAGGGAAAATCATGACGATTGATTAGTTATCCTTTGCGTATGCTAGTCCCAATGCATCAGTTGGACCTTCGATCCCAGTGATCGACAATTCTTAGCTGAAAATTGAGGATATTGGTGTCAGAATGTATTCCTCTCTCATGGGTACTTTTGATTTCATGGCACCAATTCATCACATTTATGCCATGTCCAGTAGGCCTTATTCGTCAACAAGGTCCATTCCTTTCCATACTTCGTATTTCAATGATCCTTGGACCCTACCTTCCCTAACCATGTATTGTGAAGGACAGTCACATATTGTACATTGGCAGAGATAGCATATCATGTTGTTCTTGACTCTACTACTAACTCGGATCCTATCTCCTCATAGACGGATGAGGAGGATTATGTTCTTGAGACCATTTGGGCCACCTCATCATCTATCTCACATGATTTCCTCAATGATACTTTACCTTCATATGAAGCCATATTAGAGGCCATGAATGGTCCCGATAGGCCATGGGATGATATGCATCATCGCTCCTACTTACTCCTAGAGCTTGTTAGGATCAAATAGGACAATTTTAGATCTACCTTGAGTGAGATGGTCGGTCACACCATGGTTCCACTAGATACACATGGTGTTTATGTTGAAGGAAACATGGTGAATATTTCTCCTACTGTCACGATCGACATCCTCAAATTCTTGGCAAAATTGAAAATGTATATATCGGTGCAGATTGTTCACCTAAAGAAATTCAAATATACACCATTCACTTCAAAGAATTTTGTGAGGTATTCGCTTGTTCATATGAAGATATGCCAGGAATCGACCCTCCCATTGTCAAACATGAAATAAAGACTTATTTGGATGCTAGACCTGCTCGACAACTTCTTAGAGATATTAATCCTAGGAAGGCCCCTGCTATTAAGGCAAAGGTGGAGAAACTACTTAATGTTGGTTTCATCTACCTGGTTCCTTTGATTGAATGGGTGTCCATTCTCATTCTTGTGAATAAGAAACAAGGAACCATTCATGTATGTATGTATTTTTGAGAACTAAACAAGGCTTGTCCTAAATACAATTTCCCGACACCTTTCATTGATCAGATTCTCGATGAGTGTGTGGGAAACAAGGTTTTTTATTTTATGGACGGATTTTCAGGATAAAATAAAATTGAGATCAAACCTAAGGATCAACATAAAATGACATTTATTTGTCCTTCGGGTACTTTTGCATACCGAAAAATTCCTTTCGGCCTTAAAAACGCCAAAGAAACCTTCCAACACAATATGACCTTTTCTTTTCATGATCTCAAACACATTGTCTAAGATTACCTCGATGATCTCGCTAATCACTCTCACAAGAGAGTATATCACTCTACTCACCTTTGACTAGTATTTGAGATATGTCGTTATTATCGCATCTGTTTAAACCCACAAAAGTGCATCTTTTTTGTTAGGATTGGATGTCTCTTAGGGTTCTTCGTCTCTGAGAATAGGATCATGGTGGATCCTATGAAGGTTGAGTCAATACTTCAATTGCCTCCCCCATGCAACATTCGAAAACTTCAGGGTTTACAGGAGAAGGATAACTTCTTGTGTTGGTTTATAGTAAACTATGACAATATAACGAAGGGTTTCATGCATCTTTTGAAGAAGGAAACTTCGTTTATATGGGATGAGAGAGCCCAGGAATCCTTCGATGCTCTTAAGAAATGCTTGGTATCGACACCTATGTTGAAGCCTCCGGACTACAATAGAGATTATTTTCTTTATATTTTCGCATCCAAAGGGATGGTTGGTATGGTTTTGGTTCAGGGAGATGATGAGCTCCATGAGCACGTTGTCTACTATATTAGTCAAAACTTAGTCAATTCTGAACTTAAATACTCTCATGTCAAGAAGCTAGCCTTGGTCACCAAACATACAGTCCAAAGACTACAACATTATATATTTCTCTGGAAAACTACCATAGTTTCTAACATCAATCCATTTCAATACGTCCTTACCAGGTGTATCATAGGGGGAAAATACAATAAATGGATTGTGATTTTGCAAGAGTTTGATCTCGACTTTTCTTCGACAAAGTTTAAGAAATCACTAGTTTTTCCGAGTTGATATCAGACTTCCCTAGATTAGATGAGGACATTATCCATGTTGATTTATTTGCAGATGAACATATCTTCCTTATCTCATCTTCAGACCCTTGGTATGGAGACATTTTGATGTATCTTAAAACCTTGAATTTCTCTCAGCATCTGTCGAGAGACGATCGATGACGTATATGATATCCAGCTAAAAACTACTTTATCGTCGATGAAACTTTGTATCGTTGAGGTATAGATAGTATCTTGTTTCATTGCTTGAATCACAAAGAATCTGATTTTATTATTAATGACTATCATAGTGGGGATTGTGGTGGTCATCTATATGGGCTTGCAACAACCCAAAAAATATTGCGAGCTAGTTATTTTTGGCTGTCAATTTTTAAAGATTATGTTGAAGCAATCAAGAAGTGTCACCCTTTCTAGATGTTTTCTCAGAAAATGCTCTCGCATGCAATCCCTCTTCACCCAGTCATCATTGTTGATCCCTTTACTAAGAGGGGGGTGGATTTTATGGACTGTAACCCAGCTTCGGTTGGGTGGAATCATCATATTAATGTGGTCCTGGAATACTTCACTAAAGGGGAAGAGGCCATGCCTACTATCAAATCTGATGGTAAGACAACAACATTCTTCGTATTCAACCAAATTATATCTTGGCTCAAAATTCCAAAGGATATTGTCACCGATCATGGCAGTCACTTACAAAATGAAATGATGAAAGAATTAGCATCAAAACTGGGGTTTAAGAATGGTCATTCTTCCCCTTATTATCCCTAAGAAAATGGACAAGTAGAGGCGGTGAATAAATCTCTCAAGACCATTTTGAAAAAAACTGTCATCCAAAGTAAATTTGACTGGCATATTATGCTTTACCCTGTGCTTTGGGCATACCGAACCTTGGTTAAGACTTCCCCCAGTTTTTATCCTTTTCAGTTAGTACATGATGTGGAGTTGATCCTTCCAATTGAAAGTGAAATCCCTTCACTCAAGATGGAAATTGAGCTCATACCTATCACTTCCGATCTTGAAGAACGCCTCATACACATAGAGCACCTAGATGAGCAGTGTTGATATTCCTCTACAGCTATTGAAGTGAATAAATGACATTTTAAGGTCTAGTATGATGGGTCTTTCTATCCTCGATAGTACACTGAGGGTGACTTGGTCCTCTTGTATGACCAAGCCAAAGAACCATTAGGGGCAAGAAATTTTAACCACATGTGGCATGGTCCTTATATCGTGCAACGTGTTTTGGAAAAAAGAGCCTATGAGTTGGAATATTATAAAGGGAATATGTTAGATGAGCCCAGAAACGGGCTCTACCTTAAAAGATATTACACTTGAGCCTTCAAGCTTGGGCATGAATCTTTGTATACTAATGTATATTAGTGTATGTATATCTTTTCCTTTGCGTCATTTGACTTTTTTATCGATTTTTTCCTTGGTTGGAAGATGTCAAGGAAATATTAAGTCTACTTAGGATTCATAGATGGTACTAGTCATCATACATGAAACTTGTCTTCCACTGCTTGGTGTTACACATTATTTTCGTCATCCCTATGATCGTTAATGATGTAAACCTATCTATTGCCTTTAGAGGGGTCACAGTGACCTGAGTTCCTGAAGAGAGAAGGAAGAAGAATTTTTCCTGAGGAAAAAAGTTACATTTTCCTATGTAAAAACCTTATAAAAAGAAATGTCCGTAGGTTTCTATATAGGCAGGGTGTGGGAATGTCAAATTCCCGCAGGTTGCTATATAGCCAGGGTGCGGATAGTCTACAGGTTGCTATATAGCTAGGGTGCGGACACTCCAGCGCGTGGGAAAAACGTACGGTTTCTCGAATTTTCTAGAAGGAGAAGCTTCTTGGGTGAGGTGGCATCCGAATAGTTTGGATCTTACTCGCTTTCATGATTTAGTGGGATCATTCTAACCTCCTCACCTTATCTTCTTCAGCTTATAAAAGGAGAGGAATTCTCATGGAGAAAGTTAGCTTTTGGTGAGCTTTTGGTGAGCTTTGGTGAGCCTGAGCTTGGAATTATTAGCTTGGTTAGAGTGGTTTTGAGATCTTCTTTGTCAAGATAGATTGTGAGCAGCTATCAGATCTATGGTCTCAGAATTCTTAGATTCAAAGTGTGTGGGGAACGAAGGACAGTTGGAAGGGATCTTACGACATCAAGGCAATGGTTGTAATCTCTCTTTCACATTTAATATGATACAGTAATATGTTTCTTTCCCATAAAGTTAGATCTACTTTATTACATAATTCCT
>ML788546.1:161470-178199 GCA_009831015.1 Picea engelmannii | reverse complement strand
GAGAAGCTTCTTGGGTGAGGTGGCATCCAAATAGTTTGGATCTTACTCGCTTTCATGATTTAGTGGGATCATCCTAACCTCCTCACCTTATCTTCTTCAGCTTATAAAAGGAGAGGAATTCTCATGGAGAAAGTTAGCTTTTGGTGAGCTTTTGGTGAGCTTTGGTGAGCTTGAGCTTGGAATTATTAGCTTGGTTAGAGTGGTTTTGAGATCTTCTTTGTCAAGATAGATTGTGAGCAGCTATCAGATCTATGGTATCAGAATTCTTAGAGTCAAAGTGTGTGGGGAACGAAGGATAGTTGGAAGGGATCTTACGACATCAAGGAAATGGTTGTAATCTCTCTTTCACATTTAATATGATACAGTAATATGTTTCTTTCCCATAAAGTTAGATCTACTTTATTACATAATTCCTTGATCATATGTATAGATTAGCTATTGGATATATTATTTTCTTTCACTTTTGTTGGTTTGTGTTGTTTTGATATTGACCGCACAAGAGCACTGGAGCGAAGCAAGGAACAACAGAGACCAAGGAAGCGATTACAAGGTACATATATTCTTCTCACTTCCAATTTAATTCAATAGTTAGATCTAGGGAAAGCGGTATATTCTGTCATGTTTTGTTCTAGATCCAAGTGGATCTAGGGAGATCGGTTTGTGTCCGCACTTACGGATTTATCCATAAACACTTGGGTCATTTACTCACCTGAGGGTCAACTAGTGTCTTCAGGTGGTGTTTTTCTATGGCCATCAATGAATAATGTGGTTGAGTATAGAACCATGATAAAGATCTTACACGACACCATTTCACATGGTGTTTGATATTTAGAGGTTCTCCTGGACTCCCAGTTAATAGTATGTTAGTTAAATGGTAGTTATTGTGTGTGAGACCCTACTGTACTTCGACGATTCCTACATGTATGAAATTTGGAACGACACTTTGATTTTATTACTTACAATCACATACCTAGAAGTTCTAATTATGTATCCAATGCATATGATAATTATATTTTATATTGGAATTTGTCACATAAATAAAGTAAATAAAACACATCCATCAATGAACACATTGTAACATGTATAAGTAAAGATGAAGACCAATTTTTTTTTATGTTTCATCTCTCAAAACATATGGTGTCATAGTACAAAATGGGGCTCACACCCTCAAAATACATATATGGTCGATAGATCTAATGACCATGGAATCCATGCCTATGGCACCGGATGCGTATCTTGATAGCATACTATGGCATTTAAGAGATGCTGGAAGAATCACATCCATGCACAGGGCACACCCACCACCTGTCACTGCATAGCCTCTGGCATATCCTCCACCTGAACCATAGTAATCATGTGCATCAAACGAGATAGGTTCCCCTGCACATTTTGTAGCACTCTCTTCGCATCTCCTCCTGTTGGCTCATATCCTAAGTTCCTCCGTCGATGTCATGGGAATCCATCTTGTTGTCATGGACCCACATATGCATAACAAAGTAATTGTCAATACTTGATACCATCCAAAAATATTTGTGTTTTTTTATTCTTTTTGAAAAAAACAAAAAAATGAAATATATACAAAAATTTGATACCTATATCAGCGTAGGTGGAGCCTGGTTGAAATGGACTATCTATATCTCCTCTATATCTGATCCCAGCATAAGGGTATTTGTCTATGGCTATCACCTATCAACGCCACTAGATGAAGAACTCATCATTGTAGGGGGTTGTCACCCTACCACCTCCTAACTACCTCATCACCTCAGTCCACCATTACATGGTTGGATCATGCAGTCCACATGGAATGGTCTCTACTCTAGCGCTTAAGCATGGAACCCACTCAAATAAAAACTACACAAGATATATGTGAACTCAAAGTTCCTGTTCCTCCCTTATTTCCATTTTGTCAGTTGGATCTTCATGTTAGCCAGTAGTGAGGTGCACCAATCATAAATTGTGGGTCATAAACACTCCACTATGTAAAACATGAGTGGCCTTGATGCTCGATGCAGCGAGGCTGACCCTTTGATATGTGTAAGGAATAGAATGATGATCTTCAAAATTAGGTTCTCGATCACCCTGATGGGGATTTGGCTCCCTACTTTTTCTGTGCCTGCAACACAGTGGGTGGAAATGTAATATTTTATGTTCATACCACCCCTATCCCCATGAGATTTCAGATATCATCTAATTTAATTATCAATGGTTTCCCATTGATATTGAAGGCCTTTGTATCTGGATCCCAAAAGTTTCCTACCATTTGGAGCAGTCTCACTTGAGCCCTCATTCCTTTGAGAGCCTGAAACTTGTAAAACCCACATATTTTTAGTGCTAATTGGGCCCCTGTATCTCTTTCCACTGCTGCATATAATTCCTCATGCTCTCTCTCTCTATCTCTCTCTCTCTCCATTCAAGTACCATCCTGCAAAAGGAGAACCATTTTTTTGAGTCAACCTCTTTAAAAAACTAGTTTGTGGACTTGTATGCGGGTTGTTATGTTAACAGTCGCATGTAGGGTTGCATATACTATATGAATTAGGGTGTATGTGAGTTGTAGTTCATCGGTTCATGTATATGGAAACATGTATTGTAATATCCCCCGGTAGTGCCCCAGTTATATTATGAATTGTAATCATGTTTTGTAGACTGGTGAGATGAGTATTGATAAGCTGGTGGGCTTATGTGTTTATTAGTCCGAAGAGCCTAAGTGTTAAATGCCAGGAGCCTAATTTTGTATATGTAATTATGTAGATAATTAATAAAATGTAAACATCGTTGCGTGCAGACTGGCGACGAAGAAAGAGTGATGGGGGACTAAGCTTTCACAAGGTTGGGTAAGGGAGGAGGCTAAGTGTGTGGGCCTAGGGGCTAAGCTAGGGGGCTTACCTCTAAAGGGGATAATAATTTATTATTATTTCCTAAAGGCTAAGGTGGACAATTGATGAGTGTTGTCCACGAATGCAAATGTAGTGCATGCAGCTCCAGGAAAAAAAGTGTCGACATGGGCGCATGCATTAAAAGCTGATGATTTGAGTCGTGTTGGGGGTTGGTTCAATGGATTCTGGAGATTCTCCATTCACTCTCTAACCGTGAATGAGGAAATCCACTAGGGACCCTGGAATGAGTAAACTGTGAGTCATTCTTCCAACCTTCACATGATTTCACTGGTCATTTAGCCATCCAGAGTCTAAACCCATTTTTCCTCTGCACTCAACCCCTGTTTTTTTTCCTCTGGTCATGTATCTTGAAACCAGTCAGAACCTATGGACTGAGATGTGTCTTCTATGAAGCTCGGGTATCCCATATTTTTCTGATTCATGTGGTGTCTTAACCGTGGGTTGTTGTGGCCATGCAGTTCCTAGACTGATTGTGGCTTGTTGCCTTCTGTCATTCCTGTGTGAATGAGTGATGAACCATTATTGTTTTTCTCACCTGGATGGAGCTAAGTCGAGGAGTGTGTTGAAGAAGCGGGTTTTCAGGCCCATGGTAGAAGAGGCAGGTCACCAGGCACATGAGCAACTCTCTCCAGGTGAGAGAGTCTGCTAGGAAGTGGTTTTCTCCCAAAGAGAGTCCAGCACCAGCCACGGAGCTATGATAATTCATGATCTGGCCTGTTGTTGAGACCTAGAGAGGGAGGTGAAGCACCGATGGACTGTTCTTATGAAGGTGTATACTCTTGGGTGGAACATGCATGTGGGGAATGAGAGTTTGTGAGTAGTGGGCGTAAGAAGGCTCCTATAGAGAATCCTTCTAGTTGCTCTGTTCAGTTTTCCTGTAACCTCAACCTAGTTTAGGATTCCCTAGCCTTGGGTGGAGCTTAATCCCAGCTCAGGGGTGACCCACTATTGAGCGTGATGAGAAGCGTGGTCTAAGGTTGGGAGTTTCGTGGAAGGCCTACACACAATTAGTGGTGTTATGCCAGTTTAAAAGATAAGTATTAATTTTGTACTTAATTTATATGTGATGCAAGTTAATTTTGTTGCAAGTTTGAATTGCTAATAATTTTGTTTAAGTCTGTATGACAACAATAAATCCATGTTTAATATGTTAATTTGATTTAATGAATCTTATTTATAAATATATGTATATATATTCTGCATAGTAGCGTTTCTCGATAGTAAGGGTTGATGGTTGTGGACGTTACAAAATGATATCAGAGCATGGTTACAACATTGAGCCTGGATGGGCCATGTTAGTGGAAGTTGAAGAAAAAGTTTCAGAAAGAGTTGTTGTCAAAGTAGACAAAATTCGAGTTCTGACCCATGGTTTCAATGCTGATCCTGGATGGGTTGGATAAGTGGTCATTTGACCCAAGGTTTAAGGTGGAAATTGTGTTTGGAGAAACCAATTTCAAACCTCAGAATGTTCCTGAGTGCCAAGAGGTTACCTTGGTCGTGTTAAGAAGCTCAGAAGGAGTAGCGGTATCATAAAACCACAATAGAAGTGTTGTTGGACCACATATTAATGTGTGAATTGGTGAGGTAACAAATAAGTTTCAATTATTTCTCTCATGTGAGTTGCGAGTGCAAGGAGTGCACAGGAAGAGCTCTGTGTTGAGTTTAGAGAGAGATAGAGTCACTGAGAACTCTATAGGGATGTTCCAAGCGAGCATCGAGCAAGTGAAAGTGTGCACAGAGAGAACTCTTTGTCAAGTTCAAGGAGAGGAGTATCAGAGGAAGATACTCACAAAGCTGTAGAACACTCTGTAAAGAGGATCTCTGCAAGGTGTGCATCGAGCAAGAGGAGCGCTAAGAGGGCGAGAAGAATTTATTTTCAAGAAATCCTTTAGATATGAGTTTGAAAAAATCCCAGAAACACAAGGAGTGCATGGGAAATCGAAATCATGTAAGCATCAAGCTCAAAAAGGACAACACTTTTCATAAGTGCAGACAAGACTCGATAGACGGACTCGAAAGAGGAGAAAAGGTCGAAGCCTTTGAATACTTATAAAATATTCTAAGTCATAAGAGATATGAATTATTGGAGGTAGATCTCGGTCGTCTTTTTAGAAGCATCGTCAAGATCATGAGATCGACAGTCACCTCACATTGCAGGGATGGAAGGTGCTCAAGCTTTACGAAGATGAGGGCGGGTTGCAATCCAAACCATGGTTTTGGAGAAAAGATGCATGTAGGCTCAAGGTGAACTACGCAATGAAAAGTAGTTTGGTCTCAAACCACCTTTGAGCATGCCTGCAATCACATGTTTGCGTGAGGTCACCAGCCAAGGTCACCTCTAAGGAGGAGTCTGAACCATTAGATCAACATCTAGTAGAACAAAGGAAGGGCAACGGAGAGGAACAAAACCCATCTATTGGGTCTAAGCGTGAAGGACCAACAACCATTGGATTCAGAGGTAAGTGCACGAGACTTAACCCTTGTGTGTGCGGGAGAGTGGACTTGTCAAAGTACCGAAGTGATTTAGGACCGTCCATCGTCAAGGTTGATAGGTGGCGAAAGATCCATAACTTCGGAGCGAACCACTTCGAAAATTTGTGGTTGGGGAAGATACAAAATCGTCGAAGCCCAAAGTGTCGAAGACACTTATGATCATTGATATTACAGGAGGGTACATGTCAACATATCATGAATTATGGGTGAAAACACTCTGGGAGAATGCGAAGGAAGAAATTTTGAAATCGTTGAATCCCGAATAGCCGAAGAAGCTAGGAGTCGTTGATTTGGGTTGGATAGGTGTCACCATATGGCGAACTTCAGAGAATCGTACTCCGAGGTTTTTGTGAAGTTGTGTTTCGGGATGTTCTGAAGTGTCGAATACTGAAACTTCTAATGGTCTTTGATCCGAAGGAAGGAATGTGAATAGTTGATCTGCGAGGAGACACATGGAAGATAGAGACTCACTCCATTGGACAACCATTGATTTGAAAGTGGATGTGTGGCACCAGATCTGGAACTCTGGGTACAAAGCATTCTAGAGGAAAGCAGAGGGTGAAAGCATCGAAGTCCCGAAGGAGATCTCGATCGTTGATTGAGAAGGGAGCTAAAGGACCATTGATCTAGATGAGGAGACTAAAGTCCCAAAGCGAGATAAGAGTCGTCGATTTAGAAGGATGCGTGGAAAATGATCCACCATTTTGGAGAAATCTCTCCAGAAGAAACGAGGGGTTGAGAGCTGAAACTCCCGAAGGCCAGACTCACGGAGTAAATCATAGCCACACATCTGAAGTGACATGTGTCAGCATATCTTCCACTCCACAAGATAGCTACTGAGGAGGAAGTGAGAGTTGAGAGTTGAAACTCTCGAGGGTCGGAGAGCTGAAATCAATTGTAGTCGTTGGTTTGAAAGAAAGCTACGTGCCAAAATATCATGGAGGTCTAGGAAGGAGCATGAAAGACAAGAAAGGAGGATAGATAGCAGCCATTAATCATGAATCATCGTTGAAAATGAGAGATCAACAAATGAGCTAGATTGTAGCGCTAGAACTTGCTCGAATGTTAAAAATATGAGTGGGCCGCAATTTATACCATGGTATCACCAAAGGCATACATGGCAACTGGAGGTGAATTGCGGCGTGAAAAGCGGGTTGGCCTAAAACCACTCTCGCCCACACCCGCAATCACAGCTTTCCATGATTTCATATCCCATGGTCTTAATAAGGAAAGGGCTAATGAAAAAAGGGCTAGCGCCTAAAACTTGGAGTTTTGGAAGTGTGCAAGAATATCCCACGAGTCCGTCAGGACCTACGCATAAAGGAAAAAGGGGGCTTGCATATAATTGTTTTGGGTTTAATAAGGATCCTGAAGGGTTGATCCGACTCATAAGGAATAAATGTCCTATACCCGAAGGTCATGCAACCCCGAGGAGAGAAGGGGGGGTCTACATCAATATGGATGCGTAATTTTGCATATGTACATGCTTGGATATGCATATAACATGTTGGTGAACTTAGAATAGTCTGTTATTATGAAATAATGTTTGAGTATGACTAAAGGATGGATTATGTATTCAGGAAAAATGATACAGCAGGGTTAAATATGTGGATGTTGTTGTTGCTTATAATTTCCATTGAGGTGAAGACCCACGAGGATGGCAGGAATGGTGATCAAAATGATGAAGGGGGAATTCTATGAGATTCTACAAATATCAGTTTGTTAGACAACAACAAGTATGTTGGTAACAACCAGGCAGGTATGAATTTAGTTTTTGTTGATGCATACATGTTGAAGGGGATCGAGGTAAGGATTCCCTTAGTTAATTTTCAGTATTTAAATTAATATGTAATGGTCGAAGGCCTAGAGTGTGTAAGAGTTGTTGATTCTAGAATGCACTTAGATAAAATGTTAGTTTCATTTTATGCTATGATTGGTTATGGGATCATAACCAGGTTAATTCAGGAGACATACTCCTTATATAACAATGAATACCCATAGAGCCATGAGTGAAAACCCAAGAAGTTGGAGGTATCTTTGAATCTATGATGGTAAGGTAAAAGAAGTTCAATCCTGAAGAGTAACTAGATGTTGAAGAATATAGAGTCTATAAAACAACTTGGTGTGGAATTTGATTCATCCAAGTACGAGATTAGGTTAGTTGGACCCAGGAAATTAATGAAATTTGAAGGTTAATATCATCTTAGTTTGGGACTATAAATGCAAAGGAAACCAAGAGTGATTTGGATAGAAAGTTCTCAAGACAAAAATAGTCATGTGCAATGACTACAATGAGAGCACAAGAAGATTCAGGAATCCTGGAATAATTGAATACTTCTGGGATCAACAAGAAAAAAATTTATAGGGAGAAAGAAGTTGTTGCAATTTATGTGGCAGCAAGTATGTTATGGTTTGTTGGCTCAGCCAGAGGAAAGAATGTTTGCATGTTTGCAAGTGTTGTTGGTGATTTTGGTACATAAGGAGGGAAGCAACAGAAAGCTTAAGTGTTGGTTACAAGTTTGATAAAAGAAGCATGAAAGCTTCTACTATCATCAGACTTCTAGGTAGTATAAAATTTATTAATGGAAGTCATGCAGGTATGAGTTTTTATTACTCGCATGATTGCTGAAAGGAAATTTAGGTAAGAATTTCCTCAGCCAGAGTTATTTTATAAAATCACATGATTATATTATTGAATGCATACCACTCAATGTGGTAAAGGCTGGAGGCCTGTATTAATTCAAAGATTTTATCTTCTGAATGCACACACTGACATATGAGAATGTCATGTTAATTTGGTTATGGGGTAATAACTAAAGAATTAAAGATAAGAATTTGTTATGGGAATGAATGCCAGTAAGCTAGTCATGTATAACACCAAGTCCTGGTTGGATATGGAAAGGTTATGAACCACACATGTACTAAAAGCTTCCTAACTTTAAATAAAACTTGGACTGCAACCTTTTTGCTAACACTAATGAACACCACATAATTATATTCTTGGTGTATTGTTCGCGTCGAAAAGGAAGGCATCCAATTAATTGGGAAGACAATAGGAAGTGTGTGGAGAATGTGTCAACACATTGGCTAGAATTCCAACTCACGGATGGTGAGATACATGACTAAGATAAAGAGCATTATATAAATCAATACAAGGTTGCACTGAATAAATAAGCATTGAAAGTTGTACTCATGTCTAGTAAGAGGCAGAGTTGCACTCATACATGATGGAATTGTATACTTAAATTCACTTTGCTAAATGCATTTTGTGAGTGCATGTATATATGTTTTTGGCATGGAAATAATTATACTAATGGCTGAAATGTTGCTAACTCATGAAGTTGAGAACATTTCAGGAACTGTTAAACATTGCAATAGGAAAGTTGCAAGCCAGGTAGTCACAGGAATAGAGACTATAGAAAATTTTATGTTCAATAAATTGAAATAATAAACTCACTATTATTAATTATGAACATGCATATGCATAGAATTATGAGTCATTCTATCTGGTTAAATTGTTTGGTAATTGTGATTGAATTATGATGTACAGGAAATACTGACAATTGTTAGAAGTATGCAAGATGAATCCTTGCAGGAAAATGGTGTGCAGTTTGGTGCTTGTGGAAACCCACAAGGAAGGTTGCATTCATAATATGGCAACAGCCAAGATGAATCATGAAATAGAATTTCATGTTTTGGGGATAAAAGTTGAATTCCCTTTCGAACTAATTGGAGTTTCTAATTGAATTATTTTATTTTCTATCATGATAACTGCATGTGGGTGATGCAGATGAGATGATGTTGATAAAAGTTAGAATGTTGACTACAAAAAGTAGCTCGGGAAGATGCTGATTGGAGACATTTGAGGGAAGTTGGAACTCCTCAAGCCACGGTGCTCTAAGACTTATGGTCTGGTCTGTTGTTGAAGCCCAAGGAAAGGGAGGTGTAATATATGATGGATTGTGTGACAGTGAAGGTGTACACTCTGGGATGGGACAAGCATGTGGGGAAGGAGAGACCATTGGTTGGAGTACTACTGAGGTTTGGTACCTTGGTCTAGACCATGTTGATGTGGAAGGTCTTCTCAAATCAAAAGATAAATACAATTCTATATTTATTGTATAATGTGTGTGTTGTATACAGGTTATAATGTTATCAATTATATATATATATATATATATATATATATATTGCATATACGCTTGCATTGCCTGCATCCATGAAGATACATAAGGTGTTTCATATGTAATTGCTTAAGAAATATATATACTTGATGTTAATCATGTAATCGATTGGAATGTGATTCAGGTGGAGAAAGAAGGTGTCTTGCAAGTGCATCCGGTGCAAATATTGGACCGGAAGAGCAAAAAGCTCCAGAATCAAGCCATAGGGCTTGTAAATGTCCAGTGGACCTGGTACGGTCCTGAGGATGCGACATGGGAGCATGAGGATGTTGTGTGGGAAGAATACCCACATCTTTTTGAATATTTAGGATATCTTTCTTATGTTGTTTGAAGAGTTGGACTAAGGATAGTTAAAAAATAAGGGGAGGGGATTTTAATATCCCCCGGGAGTGCCCCAGTTATATTATGAATTGTAATCATGTTTATGAATTGTAATCATGTTTTGTAGGCCAGTGAGACAAGTATTGATAAGATGGTGGGCTTATGTGTTTGTTAGGCCGAAGAGCCTAAGTGTTAAAGGCCAGGAGCCTGATTTTGTATATGTAATTATGCAGATCATTAATAAAATATAAACATCATTGTGTGCAAACCGACCAAAAAGAAAGAGTAATGGAGGACTAAGCTTCCACAAGGTTGGGTAAGGGAGGAGTCTAAGTGTGTGGGACTAGGGGGTAAGCTAGGGGGCTTACCTCTAAAGCGGATAATAATTTATTATTATTTCCTAAAGGATAAGGTGGACAATTGATGAGTGTTGTCCTAAGTTCCTAGGAAAGGGGAACAAATGAAAATGTAGTGCATGTAGCTCCAGGAAGACATGTGTCAACCTGGGCACATGCATTAAAAGATGATGAGTTGAGCCGTGTTAGTGGTTGATTTGGTGGAGTTTGGCAATTCTCCATACATTGTCTAACTGTGAACGGGGACATACACCAGGGAGCATGGAATGAGTAAACTGTGAGTCATTCTTCCAACCTACGTGTGAGTTCACTGGTCATTCGGCCATCCAGAGTCTGAACCCATTTTGCCTCTGCACTTGACCCTTGTGTTTTGTCCTCTGGTCATGCATCCTGAAACTATTCAAAACCCATGGACTAAGCCATATCTTTTGTGAAGCCTGACTATTCCATATTTGTCTGAGTCATGTGGTGTCGTAACTATGGGCTGTTGTGGACACGTATTTCCTGGACTGAGTGTGTCTTGTTGCCTTCTGTCATTCATGTGTGAATGAGTGTTGAACCGTTACTGTTGTCCCCACCTGGATGGTTCTGAGTCAAGGAGTGTGCTGAAGAATCGGGTTTTCAGGCCTGTGGTAGAAGAAGCAAGTTGCCAAGCCTGTGAGCAACTCTCTACAGGTGAGAGAGTTTGTTGGGTAGTGGTTTTCTCCCAGAGAGAGTCCAGCACCAGCTACAGAGCTCTAAGAATTCTTGATCTGGCCTGTTTCCGAGACCCAGAGAGGGAGGTGAAGCACCGATGGAATGTTCTTATGAAGGTGTATACTCACGGGTGGAACAGGCATGTGGGGAATGAGAGTCCGTGAGTAGTGGGCGTAAGAAGGCTCCTATAGAGAATCCTTACGGTTTCTCTATGCAGTTTTCTTGTAACCTCAACCTAGTCTAGGATTCCCTTGCCTTGGGTGGAGCTTAGTTCCATCTTAGGGGTGACCCACTACTGAGCATGATGAGCAGTGTGGTCTAAGGCTGGGAGGTTCGTGGAAGGTCTACACACAGTTGGTGGTGTTACGCCAGTTTAAAAGATAAGTATTAATTCTGTACTTAATTTATATGTGATGCATGTTAATTTCGTTGCAAGTTTGAATTGTTGATAATTCTATTTAAGTCTATTTGATAGCAGTAAATCCATGTTGAATATGTTAATTTGATTTAATGCATCTTCTTTATAAATATATGCATATATATTGTGCATAGTAGTGCTTCCCGGCAGTAAGGGATGATGGTTGGGGACGTTACATGTATGTGGGAAACACTTTTCCTTGCTCATGTACATGTCTCCATATACGTGACCCAATGAACTACAAATCCCGTACACCCTAATTCATATAGTATGCCTTCTAAAACTCAAAAATGATGGCTAAATTGAAATTTTAAACCACTAGAAAGGAAGAGGAGGGAAAGAGGATTTACTTGGTCCAGAGGGTTGTCAATTTCGTCGCTCGTAGCTCCCGCAATCAACACTTGAACATTGTGGGAAAATTGGTCCAAAATGCACTATATGGGTAAAAACCTCAAATGGTATAGTAAAATTGGTTATTTTGACTATTAATAGAAATTTTTTACCCACTTTACATAGTTTTTGCTAATTTTTTGACCTAGTGGACTAATAATGCAATGGAAGTAGTTGGTTTTGGTGGTTTTGTCTAGGGATTTTTGATGTTTCTAGCATCATTCCACCCGTTCATGACTTCAATAGGTATTTTCTTTGACCAACATATAGGATAGGTCGTCACTCCATTTTTCCTATTTGCATTGTCCTATGACTGTGATCCATATGCCTTAGGTATGAACCCATTTATTAGTGACACAGAACCCTCTTTCTTCTACTAGAAGTGTTGTTAGTGAATGGTAGAGGCTTACGAAACATGGGTTCCCTCGTTAGAACCTCTGTTCCATTTGGTATCCATGTAGATATTATTCCATAGGAATAGAAGTCCCTTATAGTTCCAATATGACTTTGCGTTCGAACTTCATATTCACACTCATAAGAATTATGACCTATACCTATGGGACTTCCACCGAGTCTTAGTTAAGCTCTTTTCTGACTCTATAAAAAAGAGAAAAGATTCTCAAGTGAACTTTTCTCTTTCACACTCGTTAAATGGCTTTGAAAGGTCGTCTATTTGGTGTAAGTTTAACCCTTTTTCAGACCAAGTAGACTAATTTCGAAAAAGAAATACTCTAGTCACTATTTGCTAGAAGATTTCTCTTGGGCATTGTTTTATAATTTTTTGAGCCTAGGGGACTAAATTTACGAAAAATGACACTCCTTGGAGTTAAGTTGTAATTTCATTTCATCCTCCTTCTTGCAGTATTGAGCCTATTTTCGATTCCTGATTTCTCGGTACAAGCCTATTATCTCAACAATTTGCATCACTAGCCAAGCAAAGCCTTATTTATATCCTTTGCAGCTTGACACCCTGTACCTTAAGAGGGAACATTCCCCCCAGTCTCCACATCCTGCATGAACCTCCTTGCATTGAGCATAGGTATGTTCCACCATTGGAACTAGTTGTTTACTCGCAACACTCGTTTCCTCCATTGTATCATAGCATTCATTTTCCTATGAAAAAACAAAAAAATATAGGTGGGAAAAGAATATTATCTCATATTGGCAGCAGTCATGTCGCCTTTGAACAAAGAAAAAACTTTTGAGTCCACTTGTCATCCAAATTTTTGGTTTAGCATGGCCTTAGGAAGTTGATCTTGTTACTTAGAGTTTACTCCTCCGACTGGCTACTCTTCTAGTCCTTATGGAGATTTCGATTGGTGCCTCTTGCATCACAAAGTTTCATTATCAAGTCTATGCTTCTAGAGTCCTCCATATGACTCATGATCTTGTTCAAAGGATGTATATAATCATGTGTTGGCCATTTCTCATAACTCTTGACTTTGCATGTCGACCATACCCTCTCTGTGTCTCAGAGTTACATGAATTTGTAGTCCTATCATGCACCTTGGTCCTACTTTCATTATGGGTAGGTAACCTTGAACCCAATAATCGACATCTCCTCATTGGTCATTGAATGGGGGGTTTCCCTTGTTTTCAATAGAAAGAAATCTATTCACACACTAGGATACATGCAGTTTCTTGGATTCCATTATCCTTATTGGTGAGTTCCTTGCCTTTGTCGATATTTTTCCTTATTGGCTGCTATTCAGAGGGTCTATTTCGTGCACTAATTGCATCTAGTGCATGTGAGAGATGCATGGGCTCATTGAACATCCTCTTCATCCAAGTTCCTCCAAATCATCAAGATATTTCTTTGTACTCCATGCTGAATGATGAGAGATGCCTTAATGCTCTCCTTTCAACGTGTCTCCTTCCATCGACTTCAACTCATCTATTATGGAAATAGGGCCTAGAGTCCTATGAGTGCCTAGAGGCTTGCAGTCATCAATGGCAGGTTCTCCCACCATCGACACTTGGGAATACATCAATGTCTCATGATCGATGGATTCTTAAAGTGTTCAACCTCAACACCTTTATTCACACTTGTAAGAAAAAACTCAATGCCTTGATACCTACTTTCATTATCGACAGGTTGTCTCGTGTTTGTTAATGGTATACATTAATGACCAGTAATCAAACAAAGTCTCATTGCATTTGACCTCAACTCCTCTATTCACACGATGTAGACTTGCACCTTTGGTGGATAGTGTAGAAGACTTGAAGACATCAATTTATAGTAGCAACTTTCCTAAGTTGTTGCTATCGTTCATTGGACTAGTACCTATATGACTTCAGTGATCATGGGAGATTAGATTGTACTCCATTGTATACAGATATCTTCAGATTGATTTTGAGACTAGTTTTCATTGGGCCTTGTTCGTGACTATGACATCCTATGGCATGTGTCTACTTTGTATTTCCTATTCATGGCCATGAACATTTGTTTGGTATATTTCCACGTGGATCTGCAGTGTAATTGAAATTGGCATCCATGAATATAATATCATTATGAATTTTAATATTATCATGAGAAACTAGCACTTCCAGTTGAGTCTCCATCACTCCACTTCTGGGAATTATAATGTATTTCATCCATCAAAGATGCTCCTTTGACTTCACACATTAGGGGGCATCTATTATAGAAAATTTTTCCTCACCCCGTGCAATTTGCTCAGAAGGCCTTTCCATTTCCCTATGCAAACTTGAAGTCCCTTGTTGTGACATCCAGAGCCAAAAAATCACATTTTTCCACATATATGCACCCTACCAGTTATACAACATGCATATACACAGGTTGCACCACTACAACCTGCGTACATTGGGTTTTGTGCCCAAAATTAAAAATTGTGTCGGGTTTCCATGTCACATCATGAGATCCATGATCCTTGACCTTCCATATACTAGAAATGTTCTGACTCGATCCTTTAGTTCCATTTGAAGGCTATAAATTGGGCCATATCCAAGACATGGAAGAGAAGAGAATTCAACTTTTGAGAGCAAAGATACTCTGGAGAAATTTTCACTTCACATTGAGTCTGCATCCCTTTGTCCTTTAAAGTCTGAACACATTGTTGAACCCCCAAGCTCTTCCCTCTTTGATGGAGAACCTCATTGTCTCTCATATATGAGATTTCCTTTGGTGGAGGATTGAAGTGGTGGAGGCCCAACTGGATGGGACTTAGTTTCTTGGTTTCGAGACATGCCGACATGAAAATCTATCACTTATACACTTATGTTGATTTTTTTTAATAAAAATACTATTTTCTCGTCCAATTGATATATTGTAAATATTTGAATTATTATTCCATGGGTGTATTTGTTATGAATGTTAATGGATTATGCTATTTTATGTGTTAACATTATATATTATCACCATATGCTTGCGTATCTTGGTTGTTGAGGACAAGTTGCAGGTATAAATCTTTGAGTCACGTGCTCAATGATGGTCTTCATTGAATGTTCGAATGAGGTAGGCTCTTTATCTTGTCTTGTTAGCATTTTCATTTATATAGCATACTTGGTATTATAGTTGATTTCTGCAGTCATTCTGTCTGTTGTGGTTTAACCCATGCCATAGAGTGATTTTCCTCATAAAATCCATCCTGGCACAAAACTGCATAGTCCTTCTCCTCAGCAACTGAGTATGAGAACAAACTCCTAGCTGTTGGAGATATTACACACTCACCTAGAATTATTTTCCTAAGTTTGATAGTCCAATGTTGAGAATGCTTCCTTAGATGAGAATATTCTCTCTAGAGAATATTCGCCTACAAAATAGTGTGCTCCTCTTTAGTTTAGAGTCAGTTAGACTAGTGGAATTCATTCATGCATGGTGTTGGAGCCGCCCCTGTTTTTCCTTCAAAAGCCATAAAACTCTGAAAAAAAACTTTTTGTTTCCTGAATAAGCAATTCTTTGTCACTTACAAAAGGCCCATTTTTCGCAAATATGTTTGTCTTTAAGATTTTTCAAGCTTCATAATCTCGCAAGCCGGACACCTCATTCCTTGAATTCAAAAGTCCCGAGCCGCGAGAAATGCGGACTTGGCTTTAATTTTCGTCCAAGGCAAGAATAGCGTAAGACCTTTAACCCTTGATTATGACATCCTCGAGGTTTCGCGCTTCGACATTTCTCGACCCTAAATTGGCGTTTTCACAACCCCGAGAGCCGAGAACGCGATAATTTTTTTTAAAAATAACCACGGTTGAGAATCGAGAGTAAAACAACTAATTATAGTCAAACGTGGTTCTCGGCACATCGCCTCTCAGCTCTCCCTTTCATAAAGTTAAAAGATCCGAGACTCTGACTCGCGAAGTCGCGACATAATTTTATCGAGCCTTGATCATCACTGCATCGCGATTTCGTGACTCGGCATATCATACTCCTAAAAACTTATCGTCGAATTCCCGATTCGCGATCCAGTGATCAAACTAATCATATCATTAAGGATCTGATGAATCATGTTTTATTTGTCCATTAATACTGAGATCAGAATTCGCAATCTCGCGAGTTATAGAGTCGAAATGTTAAAGGGAATTTCGCGAGATCACGAAACGCGAGGGAATCTCTAAGCCGTTAAGATTTGAAATTTAAAAAAAAAAAAAAAAAATTTGAAGATACGTCCCATGCATCGAGGTGGGCACAATTCACAAGGGATTCATTTACTCTCCGTAACCCGAGTACCTGTCAAGCCGCTCAATATTCATGACATTAATGAGGAAATAAGGGTAAATCTCTGACGCAAATAAGATCGGATTTTTTCAATTAATTTGGTTTTATTCGCGATTAAATGAACCCATGACAAAGGTACATGATTTCCGAAATATATATGAAACTTGTTTTATATATTAAAAGAAAAACATTTCTCATTTAGTGTACAGAGCAAGTCTTCCTCCAAGTAAACTAGCCTCTGCATGTATACGCAGGTTTATCACAGAAGAACGAAAACACCAGTTTTAGCTATGGCGCCAAGA
>ML788546.1:90476-144525 GCA_009831015.1 Picea engelmannii | reverse complement strand
ACTTCGGGCTCGCTCGGCTGTATGATCACGCCGAGAATCCGGAGACGACACATGTGGTAGGAACGCTGGGGTACATAGCGCCGGAACTGATACAGACGGGGAAGGCCACTCCCAGCTCGGACGTGTTCAGCTTCGGTGTTCTGTTGTTGGAGGTGTGGCTTGCGGAAGGAATCCGGTGGATTCGTTGGAGGACTCCGAGCGGATGATTTTGGCGGAGTGGGCGTGGGAGCTGTACACGGAGGGGAGGCTGCTGGAGGCCTCAGATCCAAAGCTGGCCGGGAAGGGCGGATATGATGTGGGCGAGATGGAGAAGGTGCTGAAATTGGGGTTGTTGTGTTCTCATCCAGAACCTGAGAGCAGGTTGGGCATGCGCCATGTTTGCCAAATATTGGACGGCGAAGATGGTAGGACAACTCGGAAGCCAGGGATTATCCCTGGTCAACTGTTCAAGTATATAACAATTTTATTTATGGGTATATTTAATAGGTTTTTAGTGTTTAATCAGTTTTGTATTATGGACAAAATTAAATATTGATTGAATATTCTTAATTGTCCCAATAAATCAATGGTTGTGATTTCAACCATTATCTTCCTCACTATTATAAACACATCTGTTTACATGTTTATTTTTTTACTTTTACTTGATCATATTTAAAATTTATCATATTTTTTTTACTTTTACTTTTACTTTTCATTATCTAGATCGGCTGAAACCGTTCATCAACCACGAGACTGTACTATTTTTACGCGCGTATACCTATTGACAATGGGCAGAATTAATGATCTTTTAACCTTATTTAACCTTAAACCCTAATCTGATGGCTATGCATTGAAGATGTTGGCATATTCTTAGTCGTCCTCCAAAATCAATGGATCGGATTTATTGTTCATAACTTTCTTGCATTTATCAGGGCATCCGTTAACATGTTTACTTTTTAACATTTACCTAATCACATTAAAAAATTACTGTAAGAATATGTAATTGCCACGTTCTGCTTCCGGCCGTCTAATGCCTACGCGTTCCATTTATCACAATATTATCAATTTTTGTAAATTTTAATAAAAATGGTTTAGGGATTTCGCAGAGAAATTATTCTCGCGAAATCGCAGAGAAATTATTCTCGCGAAATTATTCTGGTAAACGCCGAGAAATTGCCAAGGTAAATGTTAGAAATTATACTCGTAAATGTTAGAAATTATACTCGCAGAAAAATTATTCTCGCGAAATCGCAGAGAAATGGTTTATGGATTTCGCAGAGAAATGGTTTAGGGATTTTGCAGAGAAATGCGTTTCATTCTATGGAAATGGCAGAGAAATGCAATTAACCTGAAACCTTGGCAAACGCAGGAGAGAAATTATATAGTCTTTCGGCGTTTATCAGTCATAAATTATATATGACTGTGCTAGTTATAATATTTTATGTTCTCATATGTGCCCAATAATTACACTGATAAGCTAAGACTGAATGCTTGTCATTGGTCAGTGGTTCAAATCTGCGCAAGATATTTCTGGGTATGCCGGTCCCCGGGGTCATAATCTGCTGTTATAAAACAGAGTTCTGTTCTGTTTATTACGTCTACTTGCTGTGACTAAACAGAGTTAAAGTATAACAGAGTTCTGCTATGTCTATTGTCTACTTGTTGTTACTAAGCAGAGTTGAAAGCTCTCAGAGTTGGAATTTGAAATCCAATTCCTCTGTAAATTCCAGAACCATAACAATTTTTTTTAAACTTGATTTGACACCGTATTCTACTAGGAAATGGTTACACAAATAGTAATGTGCCCAACAAATTTTATCCCCCGATTTCAATCCCCGACTCATTTTTTTATAATTTAAAACATTTTTAATATATTTGTAATTTTTTTCAACCTGTTACATGTATTTGTTTTGGAGATATTGTTTAATGTTTTCAAAGCAGAGATTTTGTTTAATTTAATTTAATTTTATAATTATCTTTCCCATATTATTAGAATTATTAAGATTCCTAAAAAAAAATATCAAATTTTTAAAATAAATTATTATTGAATAAAGTTTTATTATATATATATATATATATATATATATATATATATATATATATATATATATATATATATATATATAATTTGAGTTTAATGATACAGAATATGTGTTTTTTCTTTGAAAATCAAGTGTTCAAATCCAGAGGGGTAGGATGTGTATACTTGTTAGACTTTATCTAGACTTTATCTCTCAGTAGAGGGAGTTCATTATCCCACAAATAAGAGGGTCTCATTCATGATGTGCTGAGGAGGTCCTTTGTCAACATGTATCTAATCTATGAGGGTCTCTTATTATCAGCACAGGTCCTTTGTCCCACAAACAAGGGGTTCTCATACAACAATTTGTATTGAAATGTATTGACACTTTTCTTGAGGTGCTTGAATAGGCCTGACAACTTAAATGTTTACATGACGTGAGGTCTTCCAACATGCCTGACATCTTAAATGTTTGCATACCGCGAGGCCATTACACAACTTGACAACCTTAAATGTTTATCTAAATACGCTTCTCGGAGTACATTTTTCCTTGAAATTTTCCATACAATGTTGCAGTGCTTTTGGAAAATATTGTTGCCCACCGCCAGTTGAATAGGCATTGTTTGTTTTTGCAATGCAATTTCATCATCATTGAAGCTACATACATTGTTTACTGGTTCGGTGAGTGCCTCTTCTTCGTTGGTTCGTCGGTTGTTGCTTGTTATTGTTGTTTGGTTCACAATTCAACCTGGGCTTCTGCCTTTCATTGTTTCAAAGTAAGTTTCCATGTCATAGTTTCATTTTCTATTTCTTATTTGTTGTTCAGTGTTTGCAGTTTGCAAGTAAGAATGTTTGCTTGTTTCTACTGGCATGCTAATCATATGTTTACAGTTCCTTCTGTGCTTCGGTTCCAGTTTCGTAATCATTGGAGATACATATGTTGTTTACTGGTTCGATGGTTGTTGCTTGTTCGTTGGTTCGTCGGTTGTTGGTTGTGTTTGTTTGGCTCAAGTTTACGATTTGGGGCCCTGTGGATTCAGTTGGGCCTATTCGTGATTTCTCGCTGGTTTGGTGCTTGTTGTTTTATTTTGTTTGCTTCGGCTTTGCAGGGTTGGGGTCCTACGCCGACAGTTGGAGTTGTTTTTGTTTTTGTGTTGTTATTATTTTTTTGGGCACTTTACGGTGTTCACCCCCTGCACCCATGAGTGGACATGCAAGATACCAGATATAACAAATACGCAGAAAAGAAATAAAATGCTAGAAATGGCAGACTAACAGTAATATAACCAGCATAATCTCCACAATAACACAGAAATAATATGAGAACAACAACTGAAATAGCACTTTGATTAAGAAAGAAATGTTCACAGACCTCTTCGAGGGGGCAACCTCCAGTCGAGCAGCGTTCTATTACAATAATCTCCAAGCTAGGGTTTTCATACCCTCGACCCTTATTATACTAAATATGTCTATTAAGAGAAGCATCTAGAGGAAGATCCTTCTAGAAGCGGAAGCTTCTATGAGGTCTTCTTACATCCGCCTTATTCTATTTTATTGAAAGGCCTTATTAATATTGACCTTTATTACATCCAAATACATTGGTCTACCTATGTGTGGGTTAGGACCTTAACATGTTTGCCCCCTTAAAAACAACCTTGTCCTCAAGGCTTGAGATGTAGAAACTGCTGCAGAATGGTAGTTGGTTCCCAAGTGGCATCTGCTGGAGTCATATATTTCCATTGTACTAGCACTTCCTTGATGGTTCTCTGACGCAGTCGATGCTCACACTGGTCCAAAACTGCTTCTGGCTGTAGCCAAATGGATCCTTCTTGAGCTAACTCTAGGAGGTTGGTTTGAATTCGACACCCGGTTCCAATCACCTTCTTCAAGCATGAAACATGAAAAACAGGATGTAGCTTCGACTGACTGGGCAGAGCTAATTGATATGCAACTTGTCCCACACGCTTGAGAATTGTGTATGGACCATAAAATTTGGGCGCTAGCTTCTGATAATGCTCAGCCTTGAGGGAAGTTTGCTTATATGGTTGCAGTCGCAGAAACACTTGATCCCCTTCTGCAAATTAACGTTCAGAGCGACCTTGATTTACTTGCTGCTTCATGCGATTCTGTGCCATGACCAAGTTCTATTTAAGGGTATGAAGAATATCCTCTCGAATTGTAAGTGTTTGGTCAACCGCCTGGACCTTTGAGGTATCCGTTAAGTATGAGAGAACTGAAGGTGGCTTCTGTCCATATATCGCTTCAAAAGGAGTCATGCGAGTGGTTGTATGGTATGTAGTGTTTTACCACCATTCGGTTAGGGGTAACCATTGCGCTCACTGGTGTTGGTTTTCAGAGGCAAAGCACCTCAGATATGTTTCCAAACACTTGTTAACAACTTCCGTTTGACCATTCGTCTGGGGATGATAAGCTGAGATGAGATGCAATTGTGTGCCTTGTAGCTTAAACAGTTCTTGCCAAAAATTGCTTGTGAAAGTTGGGTCACGATCATAAACAATAGAGTGCGGCATGACATGAAGCTTGAAGACCTGGTCCATGAAAATTTGAGCCACCGTGGATGCAGTAAATGGGTGGTGAAGAGCGCAAAAATGAGCATACTTGGAAAGGCGATCCACCACCACCATTATGATTGATTTATTCCCTGATTTGGGTAAGCTTGTAATAAAGTCCATAGAGATATCCTTCCAAATAGCAGGGGGAATCGGAAGCGGTTGGAGTGTGCCCGGAGATGTGACTGTTTTTCCCTTGTTGCATTGGCACACCTCACATTCATTGTCAAACTTACGGATGTCCTGTTTCATACCATCCTAGAAAAAAGAACGTTTGACCCTGTCATATGTTTTGGTAAACCCTGAGTGCCCCGTTGTGGGTGTAGCATGAAGCTCAGAAAGTACCGTGGATTTGAGCTTGGATTGTTTACTTAAATACAAGCAGCCTTTGTATCGAAGCTCATCCTAGAGCTAGGAGTACCCTGGGGGGGCCAGGGCCTTGGTCTGCAATTGCTGGATTAGATGCGAACTTTTGGGATCTTGAAGCCATTCTCGGCGCACAGCTTGGAGCCAATCAGGTACAATGAAGGAAAGAGAAAAAATGGATCCTTCGTCTTCATATTTCCGGGACAGTGCATCCGCCACGACATTGTCTTTGCCCTTCTTGTAAATGATCTCATAATCATATCCAAAGAGCTTAGTCACCCATTTTTGTTTCTCCTGGGAGGAAATGCGTTGTTCCAAAAAGTACTTGAGGCTTTGATGGTCAGTCTTAATTTGGAAGCGTTGCCCCAAGAGATAAGGACACCACAGCTCAATGGCATGCAAAATCGCCAACATTTCCTTTTCATAAATGGGTTTTCCCAGATTCCTTTCAGACAGTTTCTTGTTGGTGAAGGCCAAAGGTCGACCCTCTTGCATAAGGACAACGCTGATTCCTTTCCCTGGGGCATCACATTCCAACACAAAGGTCTTTGTGAAATTAGGAAGGGCCAGAACTAGAGTGGTGCACATCGTTGTCTTCAAGGTTTGAAAAGCTTGAGCAGTTGCTGGAGCCCAAGTGAAAGAGTTCTTTTTGAGGAGAGCCATGAGAGGTGCTGCAATCTTTCTATAGTTCTTAACAAACTTGCGATAATACCCTATTAGGCCCAAAAATCCACACAAGATTTTGAGAGTCTTTCGGTGCAGCCAGTCTTGCATAGCTGCAATCTTTTTCGGGTCCACCCTGACGCCATCCTTTCCCACCAGATGACCCAAGTATTCTACTTCTGAGGCACCAAAAGCACATTTAGACCATTTCAGGAAAAGTTGGTGCTGAGAGAGTAGGCGGAGAACTTGATCCACATGAGTAAGATGGTCCGTCCAGGTTTTGCTATAGATGAGGATATCATCAAAGAAAACTAAGACAAAAAGATGGAGAAAAGGGTGGAAGACATGGTTCATGAGGCTTTGGAAGGTGGAGGGGGCATTACACAAGCCAAAGGGCATGACCAAAAACTCATAGTGGCCCTCATGAGTGCGAAAGGTTGTCTTGGGAATGTCTTCCTCTTTCATATGTATCCGGTGATAGCCCAAGCGAAGATCAAGTTTGGTAAAGAATTGGGTGCCACTCAATTCATCTAGAAGGTCATCAATGACAGGAATGGAAAATTTGTCTTTGATGGTTAGTTTGTTGAGAGCACGGAAGTTAGGACACATTCTCCAAGAACCTTCTTTCTTGAGTACCATGATGATTGGAGACGAGTAAGGGCTCGTACTAGTATGGATGATGCCTGCAGTAAGGAGTTCCTGGACCATTTTCTCAATTTCATTTTTTTGTGCAAAGGGGTGGCAATATGGACGGATATTGGGGGGAAGGCTTCCTGGGACAAGGGGAATGGAATGATCATGAACACCGCGGGAAGGAGGGATTCCTTGGGGAGTGGAAAATACCGTTTGATGTTTAGAAAGGAGGGCTTGGAGGTCTTGGGGCACTAGGGGTGTCTATGTGGCTTGTATGGCATGGAGTTGGGAAATGACACCATAATGACCTTTTTTGAGCAGCTTTTCCATGCGATGGGAACTGATGACCTCAGGTGAACCAATAGTGATGCCTTGGAATTTATATTGGTGTCCTTCTTGGTCGAATTGCATGGTTAAGTTCTTAAAATCCATGATAATGGGACCCAAAGTTAGCCAATCTGCACCCAACACAATGTCGCAACCGCCCATGTCAATACAAAACATATGGGATTTTAGGTGGTAGTCACCGATTTGGAGATGCACATTTTCACAGCGCCCGCCACATTTCATAGAACCACCATTGACAATCATGATTTGGAAATTGTTGACATCATGGATGGAGCAATGGGTTTCCTGGGCAATGCGGCGATGAATAAAATTGTGGGTGTTTCCACTATCAACCAGAATGATGACCTTTCGGTGCTTGATGTAACCGATTAACTTGAGGGTTTGGGGGGCAGAGAAGCCGGTGAGAGCATTGAGGGAAATGATCTGTTCCACTTCGGGAGGGTCGAAGGGGGGGTTTATGTCAGTGATTTCTGGTGACTCGAAAACAAGGGGAGTTTCAACATCCTCTTCTGGAATATCCTCAGAGCTGGCCATAAAAATATTTTGTTCCTTACATTTGTGGCCCAGGAAATATTTTTCATCACAATTATAATAGAGGCCTTTGAGTTGGCGTTCAGCCATTTCAACCCTAGTCAATTTGTGGATCTTTAATGGGGCGGAGGGAGTAGTGGGGTTTACTGGTTTAGGGCGAGGGATAAAGGAAGGCTTACAGTTTTGAGAGGAAACAATTTGTTGTGCTTCTTTAGATTTTTTAGTAGCCTCCACCCAACTCATAGGTCGAGCCATGAGGACATGGGCCTGAATCTCCTCCTTGAGGCCACTGATAAAACACTCTCGAAAGAAAGCATCAGTCATGCCCTCTGTTCGAAAAGCCAGGCACTCAAATGCAGCTATGAAGTCTTCAACTGTTCCTAATTGTTTCAATTTTGTCAAACGACCCAAATGGTTGGTGTTAGTGTCAAAGCATTCATAAAGCACAGTCACAAATTGGGTCTAAGAAATATACCCTTGACGGGAAGTTTTTCTCCATTGCCACCATTGCCAACTTTCTTGATCTAGATGGAGAACACCATACTGGAGTTTGGCCAAGTCATCTGTAATGTTGTAGAGAGAGAAATAATGTTCCATTTGGGTGACCCAACCAGTGGGGTCTGCGCCATCAAATTTGGTTACATCCACTCGTGAAAGGCGTATGTCCCATTGAAAGTGATGGGGCTGAAAGGTATGGGAATGAGAAGAAGTTTCACCTTCAGTCTTTGTATGTGCATCAGGAAAAGGGTCATCAGTAGGGATATTTAGTTTGGTGCAGAGTGATGCAAAGACCGATTCAAGCTAGGTGGTCAGTTCTTGTTTGACTTCCTCCATTGCAGACTGGATGGATGCATTTATGGTGGTATTGATGGATGTATCTCAGGAGGCAATAGTAGCACTGAGTTGTTGCACTTCTTTTTGGGTCTCGAGGAAACTAGATTGCAAGGTGTTGAAGCGAGACTCCAGTTCTTGGCTACGGGTATGGGCCATGAGGATGGGTGAACTGAAAAGGGAGCGGGCGAGGTCAGAAATTTTTGCAGAAAAATGATATGAATGAATGTGATAAGGGAGAAGAGATGAATCTAATAGAATAGGTCTCAAATAATGGTGAACAAATTTCCAGACTTGTTTTTTTTTTTTAATAACTGTGGGGTTATACTTCGGTCTAAAGAATACTGCAATGCTGAAATCACCAAATTCTTAACCAGAAAGAATGTGTATTTACTTGGCAACCCGAACACAGTTGCATGGCAATAGATCTGGTTGGTTTAATTTGTTTATGTTTATGTTCCCCAAGGGTTAGGTATTCAAGGGTTCTACAGACAAGGATTTTCCCTGTGCTATATCTCTCTGATATACATGCAGGGTCCAAAAGTAGTACTCGGCCCAATATCTCAGGGCACTAACTAAGGAGGATAGACCATACCCTTAGTTGTACTACCCGACTACCCAGGTACTAGAGAGTATCTACCCGAGTGTTGTTCTTGGTGACACTATAGCAATCCGACGGCCAATAGCTTTATCTAAAGAGGGCTTTAGGAAATCTAGGTCGATCTGTACACACGTATTGTCTGATGCACTACCACTCGAAGGGGTACCAACAGGGGTTACAAGGGTGGCCAACAGATGTGCGCTTAAGAACCACTTGTATTTCCTATGTGTATGAATCTCTCAACAGTGGTTTTATGCATGTAACAACAGATCTCTGTGGCTTAAAGACGTCGGAATACGTCTCTACCCTGGAAAAAAAAAATCCCACAATTTCTACCAAGGAAAGTGCTATGATACCACTTGCAAGATACCAGATATAACAAATACGCATAACATAAATAAAATGCTAGAAATGACAAAATAACAGTAATATAACCAACATAATCTCCACAATAACACAGAAATAATATGAGAACAACAACTGAAATAACACTTTGATTCAGAAAGAAATGTTCATAGGCCTCTTCGAGGGGGCAACCTCTAGTTGAGCAGTGCTCTGTTACAATAATCTCCAAGCTAGGGTTTTCATACCCTCGACCCTTATTTATACTAAACATGTCTATTAAGAGAAGCATCTAGAGGAAGATCCTTCTAGAAGCGGAAGCTTCTATTAGGTCTTCTTACATCCGCCTTATTCTATTTTATTGAAGGCCTTATTAATATTGACCTTTATTACATCCGAATACATTGATCTACCTATGTGTGGATTAGGACCTTAACAGGACATGTGTTTGTGCTATTTTCCCTGTCTGGCGAGGTCGATATTTGTTCTACTGTAAGATTTTGTTGTATCTGTTCTGCTGTGAGATTTTGTTGGTGCTTTAGTGTTGACATGATAAAAAATAGTTGCATGAAAAAAAGTTCGAGAAGTAGATGTGAAATTGCAATATTCGTTGTTTTTTGTTAAAATAAAAAATATGCAAGCCACACTTATAAACCATGTATGGTGAAATGTGCCCATATGAAATACATGTTCTTTATTGTCCACACAGGTTGGTGTGCCCATGATACAATTTGTCTTGTACTTGAGATATGATATGTACAACAAAGATACTGCAAAATTATATTTCCGTTTCTGGAAGCATGTTTGGGTAGTTTGCCACGGAAAACCAAATTCTTGTATCATGGGCGCAATAGTCTGTGTAGAGGATAAAAAACAGGTATTTCCATGGGTGGAAGCATATCTGGATACTTTTCCATGGAAAACCAAAAAGCGTTTAGCTACGGCCATGCAATTTTGTAATATTTTGTGGATTGTAATATATTTTGGGCAAGGGAAAAAATTACATAATTACAACTATGGATGGAGAAGTGCAAAGGTTCATGTTTCTGCCTATCTTTTATTTTTTTCGTTGAGTCTCATTTACTTTATGTACATATTACTTGTTCTTCGGTGCATACTAGCTTCCATTCATGTTCATTGTATTTTGTGCGTTCCCACATTCAAACAAACATAATAGCTGGAGAAAACGATGGAGTCTTAACTGCATTGGTTGAAGAGGAGATAGAAAGGTACATGCTTTCATATTGTGTTGTTCTATATTTCATTTATTGTCTGTATATGTGTTCACCTAGTTTTTTGTATGTAGATGTTGCATGCCTTCCTACATAATTACTTATCTTCATTAAATGTCTTCCTGCATACTAACCTCCTTCATGTCCGTTGTATTTTTCCATTTAAACAAACAAAGTGGATGGAGAGGACGATGGAATCTTTGGAGAGAACATAGACAAGGAGTTACAGAGGTGGATACCTGTACTCTTATTTCATATTCCAGTGTTTAGTGTTTCATTTACTATCTGTATATTTGTTGTGCTTGTTCTGTTGCTTTGCACCTTTTTTGTGTGTGTTATTTTTTTCCTTCAAATATAATTTTTTTGGTTTACCTGTATGTATATACTACGCATCTTTCTGCGTATTCTCATGTGAATCATATTATGTTTGTTGTTACAATGGAATAAATATAACTGTTTCTCTTTCTTTTACATGACTAACTTTCCTCCATGTCCATTGTACATTCGATGTTTCTACCTTGGAAGAAATAGGTTGGTTGGACAGGAAGATGAATTGTTATGTGCAACAACAGAGGGTTTTGTGGTATAATTTTTGAAAAGGTATACCAACTATGCAATGGGTCTTTCTGCCTCCCCATTTCTACGTTTTCCATTTTCCATTATCCCTTTTGTTTTCTAATTTTTCTGTTTAGTGGTCTTTCCGAAAATGCCTTGGTGCACTGGTTGGCGGACTAACGGTTTCACAATTATGGTCACGCTCCTACCTTATTCCATACTTACCCACTTTGTCGATTGCGGGTGCCGGGTTGGTGGGTTCAAGATTGCTCCCCTGGCTTCCGAGGGTCCGTGATATACATATTGGCCATTGTGCCCCACTTTCGCGCCCTGTTTACCATTACACATTTTTCCAGTCAAAAAATCAGAGGCATACAATTTGACGCTCGGTTCCTCATGTTTCCTGAGTATATTCCTTGACACCCTATTTCGTATTCCACCTCCTTCTACCCTGCATGTGACATTAAGAACTATTATGAACAGTATACAATGCATATGCTTGTTTAGTTCTTCTGATGTTCATCTACACATGCTTGCATCAAAAAAAGTTGGACTAGTGACATGGCCATGAGCAATCAGTCATCCCAGACATCAACAGACCGACAAGGCCAAAGGTAGAGATGCATACATTATGTTCCTAGTATGTTTACCAAACAAATATTCTCAGCTATTTATTCATATATGGCATGGTGAATATGATGATGTCATCTACAATACATGGTTTGCAGTTCACAAGAAGTATCAACAAGTACAAGCGAGACGTCGAACATAGCGCACATTCCGCAGACCAAGAGGTGTGGTTGCAAAACTTTGGCTCCATAGTTCGTCGAAGCTATGCGTCTACATGTAGATCTATGCTAGTAAAAAAGAATACAAAAAACAAAATGCACACTACCATTCACTTTAGTTTTCCTATTAAAAAATTGTCACCAGGTCTAGAGTTGTAACACCCAAAGTACTATCAATAGAGGGCTTGAATAACCATCGAATTGGACAAGTGTTCATTGGGGACAAAATGGTCGTCTATAGCACCTACTTGGACAGGGAAAACAAAACTAGATCCATTATGTGTGCGAACATGACAAACAAGGAGGCCATGATGACAGTCACACTGACTATTCCTACACAACTTGTCTAGAAACATGCAGAAAAGATATTGCAGGGTAATGGGATATCCATTACAAATTTTCATATATTGCCCAAAACAGTATATAAGCATGGTGATTGTGATCGGATTATTTCTCTCAATGACACAAGTATTGTGGAAAATATTCTCATTGTTTGTTCATAATATCGTTTCATCCTGGACGCAACTATTATCCAGCTTGCACAAAGTAGTGATATTTACCCAATCGGAACCATTGGTGCAACTGTCACACTAGAGAAAGCTTGGCTCGCAACACATTCTCCATATAAAGGATGGAGATTCGAACAACGACAAGGCAATGGTACTGCTTTCCATATCTAGTTTTGTCCTTTACTTTCGCATGTGCATGTATCTCGGGTAAGTTACACAAATATTGCACGGTTCCATGTTGCAGCTGCAATTGTTCGATACCTATTCAAATTTGTTTTCGTCAATGGAACAACAATTGCATAAAGGGCAGTTTACAATTATTCTCTTCAAAAATATAACAAAGAAAATGGATGTTAGAGAAAGGATCTTTCGCACAACCCAAGCAACATTTGTAACAGAGTTGCGAGAAGACATAGTATAGGATCTAAAGAAACTATTTATCTCTACAACTGTTGTGCATATACATCCACAAAATCATCCTCACTTTGCTTATACAAATAGCCTTCACTAAATTTTTGTGACTTGTTTACTTTTTTTTTCTTTAAGGCGGCTGGAGTTGGTGCAGTTGTGTATTATATTGTTCAATGTATTAATTCCTATGCTCGTGTTTCCAGGTTGAAGGTGTTTTGGTTGCAGCAAATGCGTACTCGACTCCCGTTGATCTTGTATGTGTGAAATGAAACTCTCCTGCTTCCACTTCCACTTTGATAAGTGATGATACAATTGATTGTCTGCGATGCAGTGAAAGTTTTCCATATATATATGGACATTGCCTCAATGCTGCCATCCGAACCGTGAGAAACACAACTGTGCATTGTACAATTAGGCAGCCTCTATTACAATATGTGCTTCCTAGGTTAGTAGAATTTTCGTATGAATCTTACCTACAGAAAAATGCAAGCAATGTCTACATGCTGTGCGAATTTCGGATACACAACAAATTTACCTTAAATGAGGACAACACAATATTTCATATCGACTGAAGAAGGAAAAAAAAAAGGAGGACAAGAAAAAAAAAATATCAAGCTTTGGCAGGAAACAAAAATATCTCATGTGTCTTTGTAATATTTCTTCAACACCTAGATGAATGTTCGTCGAACTCGAGTACTTGAGATTTCATGTGCATAAGATTGTTCGATCCAAAAATAGGAAGAATGGCAGCAAACCCCATATATCCCATGGCCCCGGTTATTTTCTCATGGGAACATATACCAGATGTAAGAGAAAACCAATGCCACAACGTCTTTTCTTTGTATATCAAATTGTTTGATGCAAAAGTCGATGCGTGTTGCTCTATGGAACCTTGTGGGAACTTGCTTGCGGCCTGTTTGGAGTTTAGTTGGTTCTTGGTTGTATGCTTCGTCTGTCAATTTGTATATCGTAGAAATCTTAGTGTTGTTTGGAGGAAACGGAACATTAGAATTGCAATTTTTTAGCCAACTAGCCCACAAGTCAGCATGTCAATTTGTATGGTGTTGTGACGTGAATGTAGTATGTGGCTTGTTTTAACACTTTTCCTTGATCGGTGAACTAAGTAAAATTAATCTCCTAGAATAATTTGAAAAAAATGAATATCAACTGTGCGAAGTACAATTGTGCTATCATATCAACAAGAGGCCCTTAAAATTCAAATTGGTCATTGTTATTCTTGCGGTGATAGAATTTAAAAAAGCTTTGTTTTGTTTCCTTCATTTTTTTTTAAATAAGAGATTTAACATCCTTTGATAATTTTATGTAATTAAATTGTACAATATCAATATTTAATATTAATAATTTAGTATTTGAAAATAATTTTTTTAGATAATGTTAAATATATAACATATATGTTATATGTTATACATGTAAACAATCGCAATATCGAGTTAGCCGGTCTTGGAGTCCGTCTGCCAATTTGTGTATCGCGGAACTCCAAGTGTTGTTTGGAGGACACAAAACAATAGAAGTGCAATGTTGAGCGAGCCAATCCGCAAGTCTTCCTATCAATTTGTATATCGCGGAACTCTGGGTGCTATTTGTAGGACGCAGAACAATAGAGGCCCAATTTTGAGTCTGCCAGTCCGAGAACCCATGATCCAAAAAGTGGCTAAGTATGGAATGAGGGATCCATACATGATCTATAAAATCTCATGTCCATACTTTATAAAAGTACATATTTAGTATGTATCACTCATTTCTCGAAACATTTCCAGGTGAGGAAGTTGGCAGATACACGTGTTCAGATTTCCACTTACTTTTATATCACCAGCCCGACCGACTGCTTCCCCATTTCATATTGTACATATTACATGTAATATGCATTGCATATTACATGTAATATGTAATACATATTCAATCTTGAACCCGCCAGTCCAAGAGTCCGTCTGTCAATTTGTATATTGTGGAACTTCGAGTGCTACTTGGAGGACACAGAACAATAGAAGTACAAATGAGGGATCCGTACATGCTCTATAAAATCTCATGTCCATACTTTATAAAAGTACATATTTAGTATGTATTACTCGTTTCTCGAAAAATTTCTAGGTGCAAAAGTTGGCAGATACACATGTTCATATTTCCACTTACTTTTATATCGCCAGCCCGACTGATCGCTTCCCTGTTTCATATTGTGCATATTACATATAATATGTATTACATGTTACATGTAATATGTAATACATATTCATTCTTGAACCCGCCAGTCCTGGAGTCTGTTTGTCAATTTTTATATCACAGAACTCCGAGTGTTGTTTGGAGGACATAGAACAATAGAAGTGCAATGTTGAGCCAATCAACCCACAAGTCCACTTGTCAATTTATATATCGCGGAACATTGGGTGCTATTTGTAAAAAATGAAACAATAGAGGCCCAATTTTGAGCCCACCAGCCCTAGAACCCGCGATCCAAAAAGAGGCCAAGTATGGAATGAGACATCCGTGCATGCTCTATAAAATCTCATGTCCATACTTTATAAAAGTACATATTTAGTATGTATTACTCATTTCTTGGAAAATTTCGAGTTGCATAAGTTGGCAGATACATGTGTTCATATTTCCACTTACTTTTATATCACCAGCCTGACGAACCACTTCCTCGTTTCATATTGTACAAAAATTTTGGAACGCGAGTTTGCAAATACGCGGGGTTTTCTTTTAAACAAGATATTTAACATCCTTTAATAATTTTATGTAATTAAATTGTACAATATCAATATTTAATATTAATACTTTAGTATTGAAAATAATTTTTTTAGATAATGTTAGATAGTTGATAGGGATCACCATCCGTAAACAATCGCAATCTTGAGCCTGCCAGCCCATATGTTAATTTGTATATCGCGGAACTTTGAGTGTTGTTTGGAGGACACAAAACAATAGATGTGCAATGTTGAGCCAGCTAGCCCGCAAGTCCACCTGTCAATTTCTATATCATGGAACTTTGGGTGCTATTTTTAGGACACACAACAATAGAGGCACAATTTTGAGCCCACCAGCCTGAGAACCCGCAATCCAAAAATTCACTTATTATGGAATGCGGGATCCGTACATGCTCTATAGAATCTCATGTCCATACTTTATAAAAGTACATATTTATGTATGTATTACTCATTTTTCAAAACAATTCTAGTTGCGGAAGTTGGTGGATTCACATCTTCAGATTTCACTTACTTTTATATCACCAGCCCGACCGAACACTTCGTCGTTTCATATTGTACAATTTTTTTGTCTAATTAAATTTTACAATATCAATATTTAATTTTAATAATTTAGTATTGAAAATAATGTTTTTAGATAATGTTAGATAGTTTATAGGGATCACCATCCGTAGACAATCGCAATCTTGAGCCCACCTGCCCTGGAGTTCGTCTATCAATTTGTATATCGCGGAACTCCAAGTGTTGTTTGGAGGACACAGAACAATAGAAGTGCAATGTTGAGCCAGCCAGCTCGCAATTCTGTTTGTCAATTTGTATATCACGAAACTTTGGGTGCTATTTGTAGGGCACAGAACAATAGAGGCCCAATTTTGAGCCCGCCAGCTCGAGAACCCGCGATCCAAAAAGTGGCTAAGTATGGAATGAGAGATCCTTACATGCTCTATAAAATATCATGTCCATACTTTATAGAAGTACATATTTATTATGTATTACTCGTTTTTCGGAAAATTTCTAGGTGTGGAAGTTGGAGAATTCACGTCTTCGGACTTCAATTACATTTATATCACCAGCCCGATCGACCTCTTCTCTGTTTGATATTGTACAAACTTTTTTTGTCTAATTAAATTGTACAATATCAATATTTAATATTAATAATTTAGTATCGAAAATAATATTTTTAGATAATGTTAGATAGTTAATAGAGATCACCATCCGTAAACAATCACAATCTTGAGCCTGCCAGCCTTGGATTCCGTCTGCCAATTTGTATATCGTGGAATTCCAAGTGTTGTTTGGAGGACATGGAACAATAGAAGTGAAATTTTGAGCCATTCAGCCCGCAAGTCCTCTTGTCAATTTGTATATCACGGAATTCTCGGTGCTCCTTGTAGGGCACAAAACAATATAGGCCCAATTTTGAGCCTGCCAGCCTAAGAACCTGCAATCCAAAAAGTGGCCAAGTATGGAATGCGACATCCCTACATGCTCTATAAAATATAGTGTTCATACTTTATAGTACATATTTAGTATGCATTACTCATTTTTCGAAAAATTTCTATGTGTGGAAGTTGGCGGATTGACGTCTTCAGATTTCACTTACTTTTATATCACTAGCCCGACCAACCGCTTCCCCGTTTGATATTGTACAAAATTTTTGTCTTGCAGTTTTCCAAATAGGTGAGTTACCGGATAGGTGGGGTTCAATATTGTGTTTCCATTGTTCCGCCCCCTGCAAACAACACCCTAACTTCCGCGATCTACAAATTGGCAAACAAATTGAAATAAAAGAATATATATTATGCGAAGTCTAGTGGAACAATCATATGAGCGAGAGGACATTAAAATTCAAATTTATCATTGTTTTACTTGCGGTGAAGCTAACAGTACAAAAACTTTACTTAAATATCCAAAAATTGATTTTCTTGTAACGTTTTGACGCTTCTCTTATACAAACAGATCCTAGAAACTATAAACATCGCTCACTGTATCTATTCCTTGATTGAAGAACCTGTTAACATGTTTAATGCACTCCATAGTTACTGTTAAGACCATCAATGGTGCTTTCTTACAACAATTCTCACTTTCGAAAATTGCCATCCGCTTTCTCTTTTTCCCTCTGCTTTCCCTTTCTTTACTTACTCATTTTTCAGAAAATGTCTAGGTGCAGGATTTGACAGATTCACGTCTTCAGATTTCCATTGTTACTTTTTATCACCAGCCCAATCAAGCACTTCCCCGTTTCATATTGAACAAAATTTTTGAATCACGGGTTCCCGCATAGGTGGGTTCAACATTGCATTTCCATTGTTCCGCCGCCTACAAATAACACCCAGAATTCTACAATTTACAAAGTAGAAAACAAATTCCCCTTCATCTTGTATGCTTTTGCTTTCTGTTTACTTGGTCCTTTTTCTGAATGTCTCATGCCTTTATATACAACACCATAAGTTCAACAATATACAAATTTCCCTCTCGACATTGTGCTTCCATTGTTCCCCCATGCACAAATAGCACCCGAAATTCCATGATATACAAATTGATAGTCGATATCTGTCACTGAGATGCAATATGACCATCAGTCCCTCATGTCTCCTGGGTATATCTTCTAACCCTTTTTTTTTGTAACCCACCCGAGCGCTTTCCATAGTTGGGAATTTCTTGGAATCTGTTTTGCGAGTTGGTGGGTGGAAGAAATGTACAATGCTTGGTCGCTCTTTGCCATCACCATTACCTTCATACTTATTTCCATATATGCAATTATTAAGCTTCAATGCTAGTAGTTCATCTTGCAGGAACCATTAATATTGTCATTAATGTCTGGAAAGCTAGAGAATATTTGTCATTACTACGAATTAAACCAATATTTGCGGAGAAGAGTGTTATCCTTTCCAAGTATTCATTTCAAACATGATGCAATCTCTTTTGTGCGTTGGCTGATTGGCGCCTTTAAGAAATCTCTAATTCTTAATCTCTCTTCGTCATCACTGCCACCTTCGCAATTTTTTCTGAATATGCAATTTTTTATCTTTAATGATAACAACTCATTACGCATGAACTTTGGAGATTGTCATTGATCAACGAAAGGCTCGAGGAGATCTTCCATTTATACACATTAAACCATGGTTTGCGGAGGGTTATATTATCCCTCACCAATTTTCATTTCAAACATCATCTGGAGAAAACGGAAATTCTCATTAACTTGTGGAAGAAGTTCTATCTAGATACAGTAAACACATTTGGGCATGATGGCTAGAGGTTCCAGTATTCTAGGGAATATTCTTACTACTCATCTCCCTCCGCCCAGGAGAAAAAAAGGAGATGGTCCCTTGGTACACCGAGAGATATATTTCAAGACAAATAATTCCAAGGTAACCCTGCCTACTCAAAGAACCCGCCCAATTGCATTGGTGGCTGGCGCAAAGGTTGATGCCATGGATTCTGAGCCGGAAGAAGATGATATGATGGGCGATGATACGACAACGGATGATGGCAATGCAGAGACTGTTCCCACTCCTGTGCCCAAATTGAAATCAACCATAACGGGCAAAACTTCCCAGCTCAGTCATGGCAGTCTTAACAACACCAAAAGAAGGAGTTTTAGAAAAGAAATCGACGTTGAACACAATAGTCTCTTTGCATCTTGAAAGTAGGAATTCCAGAGGTCCAGATTAGTCCATTATGGGCAGAATACTTTCACTGTAAGGAAATTATATGTTTATTCTCCCAGAGATATATTTCAAGCCAATAAAAATATTCAATTTTGGGACTACTGTCATGTTCTATGGAAATATAATTAAAAACTTTGGGAATGAGGACCAGAACTCCCACTGGTGCAAGGAATATTTCTACTAGTCATATCCTTCCACCCAAAATGGACTAATTTGGGCCTATGGAATTGCACATGAAACCTATGTCCCTAAATTTTTTTTACTATGGAGAGGCGTTTTCTTGATGTGTCCTAACTTTTAGTTATGGGCTATTCCATTTGTCGTGCAAAGTTTTTCATCTTCTTCCTCATGGGAAGCTTCTGAGAACTATCAATTTTACCACAGGATGATGAATCGAGGAGAAAACTGCAAGGATTTCCTGGAAAAAAAGGCATAGTAATATGTTGTGTATGCATGTTGAAGAGCATATCGATGGGTCCTGCATACTTTGGATCCCGTGCCTATGTTTGTGGCAGATATGTTCAATGTTTTGGCCCAAAGAACTGGATCCAATTTCTAAGGATAGATGTACACTACTCGGTGTTTTTTTTTTTTTTTTAATGGATTTGTTATTAAAAAATTTTGCCTTGGAGTCTTTGTTGCTGCTTCTTTTCTAGATTTAACGCCTCTTCTCATTGGCATGGTTCGATAGTCTCATAGTTCTACGATATTGTATTTGCTTAGGTAATTTGTTTTAAGATAGAGCATCTAACAATTATATGACAATGTATTGTGTCGACTGTTAGAAAAACAGGACCGTGGAGAAATAAAATAAAACAAATGCAGAAACAAAACACAGAAGATACACAATAAAGTAGAGACACAGATTTATGTGGTTCACCTAGTGTGGACTACGTCCACCAAAGAAATTGCCAAGTCCTTCCTTTATTATTATCCATCATATGAAGGGATACAACGGACAACAAAACTCGTTGTAACTTCTTCTTCTTTCTCTCACAGTCTCCTATCTCAGAATACAATATTCTCCCTCCTACCTAGCCACAATACATTTCCCTCATAAAAGAGGGTTGCCTTCTAGGGCAAAAAACCCTAACATAATTTCTACCGTCATATATGCGACCTTATAATTAACGGTCCAGATTTACAATGAAATTACAATATACTTTTACAAGGCAATTTTTCCTTTGGGGGCTTCACCCCCGAACCCCTGTTGGGGGCCCGCTTTCCCCCAAACCCCCAAGCCAGGGGGATATCCCCCCTGGACCCTGCAGAGGGGGTACCCCCGCTCTGCAATCCCCCGCATGGAAGAGGTACATACTTCTGGGGTGTAAATACTTCATGGGGTATAAACACGGTTTAATGTAAAAGACCTCTAAATCAGGAAGATAATCAGGCTCCACAACCAACATTGATCCACCAGGATTTTATACAAACAAAAAATTGATTACACACAATTTCAAACCAGCGTTCAATTCTATTCGCAATGCATATAGAACATAGCAATACTAAATTACAATGTTGTAGGAAAATTGTCATTCTTATTTCTAGACATGCAATTATTAGTCTTTAATGCTAACAAGCCATAATGCAATAAGTTTGATACTTAAGTTAATATGTTACAGTCATGGAAGAATGTGTCAAGAACACACTTACACCCATATTTAAAATCCTTTAATAATTTTTTGTAATTAAATTGTACAATATCAATATTTAATATTAATAATTTAGTATTGAAAATGATGTTTTTAGATAATGTTAGATAGTTGATAAGGATCACCATCTGTAAACAATCTCAATCTTGAGCCTGCCAGCCCTGGATTTTGTCTGTCAATTTGTATATCGTGGAACTCCGAGTGTTGTTTGGAGGACACAGAACAATAGAAGTGCAATGTTGAGCCAGCCAACCCGCAAGTCTGTTTGTCAATTTGTATATCGTGCAACTCTGGGTGCTATTTGTAGGACACAAAGCAATAGATGCCTATTATTGAGCCCACCAGACCGAGAACCCATGATCCAAAAAAGTGGCCAAGTATGGAATGCAGGATCCATACATGCTTTATAAAATCTCATGTCCATACTTTATAAAGCTACATATTTAGTATGCATTACTTGTTTTTCGGAAAATTTATAGGTGCGAAAGTTGGTGGATTCACGTCTTCAGATTTCATTTACTTTTATATTACCAACCCGACCGACCACTTCCCCATTTCATATTGTATAATTTTTTTTGTCTAATTAAATTGTACAATATCAATATTTAATATTAATAATTTAGTATTGAAAATAATGTTTATATATAATGTTAGATAGTTGATAGGGATCACCATCCATAAACAATCAAAATCCTGAGCCTGCCAACCCTGGAGTCCATTTGTCAATTTGTATATCGTGGAACTCCGAGTGTTGTTTGGAGGACACGAAACAATATAAGTGCAATGTTGAGCCAGCCAGCCTGCAAGTTTGCCTGTCAATTTATATATCGCGAAACTCTAGGTGCTATTTGTAGGACACAGAGTAATAGAGGCCCATTTTTTATCCCACTTGGCTGAGAACCCGCGATCCAAAAAGTGGCCAAGTATGGAATGCGGGATCCATACATGCTCTATAAAATCCCATGTCCATACTTTATAAAAGTACATATTTAATATGTATTACTGGTTTTTAGGAAAAATTCTAGGTGCAAAATTTGGCGTATTAACGTCTTCAGATTTCATTTACTTATATATCACCAGCCCGACCGACCGCTTCCCCGTTTCACATTGTACAAACTTTTTTGTCTAAATAAATTGTACAATATCAATATTTAATATTAATACTTTAGTATTGAAAATAATATTTTTAGATAATGTTAGATAGTTGATAGGGATCACCATCCATAAACAATCACAATCCTAAGCCCGCCAACCCTGGAGTCTGTCTGTCAATTTGTATATTGCGGGACTCCAAGTGTTGTTTGGAGGACATAGAATAATAGAAGTGCAATGTTGAGCCAGCCAGCCCACAAGTCCTCTTGTCAATTTGTATATCGTGGAATGTTGGGTGCTATTTGTAAGGCACGAAACAATAGAGGCCCAATTTTGAGCCCTCCAGCCCAAGAACCCGTGATCCAAAAAATGTAGATGCTCTATAAAATCTTATGTCCATACTTTATAGAAGTACATATTTAGTATGTATGACTCGTTTTTCAGAAAATTTCTAGGTGTAGAAGTAGCCAGATTCATGTCTTCATATTTCACTTACTTTTGTATCACCAACCTGATCGATTGCTTCCCCGTTTCATATTGTACAAAATTTTAGGCTCGTGGTTTTTCAAATAGGCGAGTGATGTAGTGCCCCCACCTCAGCAGGGTCTGCTAACCTCCCGGTCACTGGATCTTCTCAATCTTCGAGTTGGAGAAGCTCTTCAATTCCCCGCTAGAATGTTCAAGAAATGTCCACATGTCCTTTTCATGAAACTCTGCTGTGAAAACAAGCACCAGGAGCAATCTTCTCTCACGCAACCACTGGTTGTGACCATGAGCCTAACCCAAAAGGCATTTCACAATTTCACGTGTCGGGTCTTTGCATGTGAATCACCTCGATTCTCCCAACCTCGAAAACCACGACTTGAGTTTAGCATGTACTAGCTCCTCCCTTATCTTCCTTCAATGTGACCTCCGGTCATGACCCGGGGCTCAACTCTCAAGCACATCAGTATTTCACGTATCGAGAACTTTGATATGATTAGATCTATGGTCCATGATATTCCTTCGATTGACGGTTATGATCAAGTCGTGATTTTTCATTTCGCGACTTTGGAGGTTGGTTCACATCTATTATCCCGATCCCCGATTTCCTGATATTTTTGAGCATCAAATCGATGGTCCATATTTTTCCTTCGATCAATGACTGTGATCAAGTTGGGATTTCGCATTTCGCGACTTTGGGAGTCTCCTTACTTTCATTCTCCTGATATCTGAGATCCCGATGACGCTAAATCGACGGTCCAGATATTCCTAGATCCAAGGGCCCAAACCAAGTCGGTATTTCACCTTTTGATCCTTTACCTCTTATGGAGTCCCTTCGACACTTAGTCGAATTCTAAATCTGTGCACTCCTTGCAGTAGATTCCTATGCAAGACTTGGTTCTTGTGGATGACTATGCATGCCTGGTAGCAGTCGCTTTGCACTCTTTGCAAAGTGGAAGTTGTGTGATATCTCTTATGAGCTTCAGAATCAAAACAGATCCCTTCACGCACTCCTTTCATTCTGTGTGCACACCTTGCACTTACTCAATAGAAGAGAAACAATTGAAACGTATACTAACATTCACAGTTTCATCCGTTCATAACGAAATTCCTTCATTTATGAAAACACAATAATAGTATACATTGCAACACTCCAGTCAGTTGGAGTAATCCCATAAACAAAATTACTATTGGACTCGACATGTTGAAAGAAATGGAACAACAAGTGATTCAGATAAAACAAAATCTAAAGGTCGCTCAGAACAGACAAAAAAGTTACGCCGACCGAAAGAGAACTCCAAGAGAATTCAAGACAGGAGACCACATATACCTCAGAGTTAGGCCCAGGAAGAGTTCCCTGAGGATGGGAGCTTGTGCCAAGTTGGCACCTCAGTGTTGTGTACCCTTTGAAATTATAGATAGAGTGGGACCTATAGCCTATAGGCTAGCACTTCCTCCCACAGTAAAAACACATAATGTTTTCCATGTTTCATTATTGAAGAAATATATACACGATTCTAATCACATAATTGACTAGTCTATGATCTAGGTGGAATCGAAGGGAGAATTCCTGCCAGAACCTCAATGCATACTAGACAGAAAGGAAACCCCACTCAAGAACTGAACCATTGCACAGGTCAAGGTGCAGTGGAAACATTTTGGCCTAGATGAGGCTACATGGGAAATGGAAGATGCCATGAAACATGCATATCCGATTTTGTTTACTTCTGTACATACACGTCATATTGATAGATATAACATCGAGGACGATGTTACTTTAAGGGGGACGGAATTGTAACGCCCTGTTTCCCCCAGTCTGTAAAAATAACTATATTGGCCAAGAACTATGGCAAACTCAAAGATGTAAATGTTTGATTTGACAGACCTTTGTATAAAAGGTTGATGAATGTAAATTATGTTATGATTATGTGTTGCATGGCTATTGGGAGGGGGGATGTGATAAAAGAGACCACGATGGCTAATGAGAGGTGGTGGAAGAGACCTATAATGGTTGCATTAACTTCCACCAAACCAATACCGTATTGGTTTTACTTGTTCAAAGACCAAAGCAACTCTCTGACCCTGGAATGAATTACCCACCAGGATGGTAGGTGGGGAGGCTCCTCAAGAGTTAATGAGGGGATGGAGGAGAACCGCCCATTCTTAGAAGCTATTAGACCTAACCATGGATGGGGGAATTCGTGCCACACACAATCTTGTAGAAAAGGCAAGAAAGGAAGTGTGGGGGCACAGGGAAGAGAACACGCGCGACAGGGATCGTGGAAGAGAACTGGGAGAAACTCAGGAAATACAGGGAGTTCTGAACAGAGGAGGAGGAGATTAACCTTCTTCCTTGACTTTTGTTGAGTTGGAAGTAGGAGACTAGATCTCAAGCATCGTGGTCTAGCTCAGGGGTGGCTAGTGGTAAATCCGTTTGGAGTCACTGAGCCTACGGTTGGGTGGAAACGAGCACCCCTCTCAACAGTCACGTCACATTTGGTGTTTCTGATAAGTATTTATATCTTGTATCTTTAATTTAATATCCTGGACGCATGGTCATGTTTATACACTCATAAACGGTTTCTGTATAGAAGTGTTTGCCTTGTGTTTTGATTGGAAATCATGGATGTATGCTTATACTTATATGACCATAATCGGTTTATGTATAGATTGAATAAGTTCAGAATATGAGTCTGTTCCCTTGATATTTGTTCCATCTACTTGACTCATGTTATATCCTAGTTTGATTTCTCGAAGGCACCTCCTCCTAGGAAGTTTCCTCGCATTCTAGAGCCGAAGTGAGTTCCTTGAAAAGACTACCATTATAGTAAAACCACGAGTTTACTTTACCCCTGTCACAGAGTTCATAGCTTGGCGAATTAGGAAGGATTTTCAGTTAGGTCACCAAGCCTTGGGATAATTACCCAAGAACCCTTTGAAGGATCATGTGATCTGAGTCTGGAAACCTTGTACAAGAAAGAGTAGTTCTCTCAGGTTTTGGCGTTTTGGCACCCGAAAAACCAAAGGGCAAGACCCCTCATATTTTCCAGTCGCAAAATCCCAGTATACGAAACCCCGAATTGGTTTAGCATGAATAGGTTTCGGTGTTTCGGCACCCAAGAAACCAAAGGGCAAGACCCCTCATCTTCATCATTCATGAAATCCTGGTGTACGAAACCTCGAATCGGTTTAGCGTGAATAGGTTTCGGTGTTTCGGCACCCGAGAAACCAAAGGGAAAGACCCCTCATCTTCGCCAGTCGTGAAATCATGGTATATGAAACCCCGAATTAGTTTAGCGTGAATAGGTTTTGGTGTCTCGACACCTGGGAAACCAAACGCTAAGACCCCTCATTTTCGCAAGCTGCGAAATCTTGGTACATGAAACCCCGACGTGCTCTTTGGATGAGTCCTAGGTCATCGGACAGGGCCTTGTGGTAAGAAGGAGGATTCTTGAAAGGATTTGGACCATCCATTCATAGAGAATGCGTGGCGAAGGTGTAAAGCCACTAGGGTTCTAGACATCAGAGGAATAGGAGTGAGTACCCCACCAGAAATCACGAAAGGTAGAATGTCAGGATTTAATCCAAGCCGATTGATCAAGTCGATGATCTGGACCGTAGATCCAGATGATATTGGGATTTTGGGTTTCGGGGATTGAAGGAACAAGGGTTCCTTACAACAAAAATATCTAAAGTATGTTCACAGAAGTGGCCACATGGAGGAGGATAATGGAAGGGATGGTCTGTGCTAGGCCCCGTAGAAATTCAGGGATTTTGTCCCTTGAAGAAAAGACAAAAATAAAAGAAAATCTTAGTTGTCGTAGTGGGTGTGTGACAAACTAGGAGGGAATAAAAGGAAATGATTATATGAATTTATTTAGGAATGAAACAAAATACACAAATAACCATGAATACAAATATGTAGTGGAAATAACACTTCATTTCATTAATATCAAAGAACTGAAATTTATTTACAGACATAATAGAAATAAACTAGCTAGGGCGCTAGTAACTTATCTCTGAGAAGAGATGTGGCGGTTGCAGGCCTATGAACTCTCTGTTACAGTGAGGCTCGAAGGATTATATATTATTGAGAAAAAATTGAAACCCTAAACATTCAAAAACCTAATCCTAGGAGATGAAACACCAGAATATGGGCCCCATCGGGGTAAATTGATACATCAATTTCCCAGGGTCATAACTTTGGCATACTATCTTCATTTGACGCACATGATACATCGTTAGAAATATCTATCTGAGGAATACATTGATGATAGTGAATATCGAGTCCGGAACAAAGTGATATTTGTCGAAGGTTTAATTCCCCAAAAACATCATTTAGGGCCTCAAAACGACTATGGATGTTCAGGACCCGAAAAACTGCCAAAAATAGTAAATTGTGCTACAATTAAGGAAAATGAAAAACTGAAAGAAACAATGGTGGGGGTCCAAGTGGAATAATCAGGTTTCCACCAACATCCACCTGGATCATTCCTCCCCGCTTAGGAAGAAATGGTCCCCATTGCGTTGAGTTCCTCCATGAGATGAGGAAAATTCTGTTGAACTTGGTCCCTGGTGAGCCACTTTCCCTGGTGAAGGAGTTGGCCTACTTTGACAACTTGATATAGTTGGATCCTCTGATGGCAGGTGTTCTTGATCTGTGTGTCCATAGTCTGATCATTTGTGGATTGTTCAATGCAGTTTGGAATTAACTCTGTTGGTGTGAGTTGTTCTGCCATGTTGAATGTTTCCGGTAGAGGTGGAAAGTAGGGTCAAGGTGGTCCACGTTAAACACTGGGTGTAGACCAATGAATGGTAGAATATTGAGCTCGAAGGAATTTTCCCCTATAGCCTTGGTGATGGTGTATGGCCCATATTAGAGCGGGTGAAGCTTGCGGTAGCGTCCAGCGAGGTTCTCCTTATGCAAATGTAGCCACACTTTGTTGCCCACCTGGAAGTTGTGTTGCACCCGATGTTGATCATGTCACTGCTTGTACTTAGAATTGGCATTGTCCAATATTTCATGAACCTATTGGTGAATGTGATGAATGGGTTGAATGAAGTTGTTCACCTTGGAAGCTTCAGACTGGACATGAGCCGAATCATCCTGAGTACCTGCAAAGGGCATGGCTACGTCAATGGAACAGAGTGGCTAGAATCCAAAGCCCACCTAAAAGGGGTTGTGGTTGGTTGAGCTATGGAGGGCCTGGTTATAGCTATGTTGTACATAGGGGAGGCTATCATCCCATGTGCGTGGATGATTTGATTTGTGCATGCACAAAATGTGTACGATCATCCTGTTGATGACCTCTGTAGACTTGGTGAGTTTGGTGTCCAACATTGACCAGAGGCTAGACCAAAATGTACTGAGGAACCTGTTGTCCTGATCTGAGATGATAGAATGTGGGATCTTGAAGTGTACCCACACTCATTCAAAGAATATTTTAGCAGTGGCTTCTGCTGTGATATTCTTCTTGCAAGCTGCCATAATGGCCATCTTCGAGAATCTATCGATGACCATCAAAACAAAGTTGTTTCCATGCTTAGTAGAAGGAAAGATCGACATGTAATCCATGGAGATGGATTCCCAAGGTCGAATAGGGGTAGGAAGTAGAGTATAGAGGCCTTTCTTCTTAATGGATGGTTTGGAAATGGCACAGGTAGTGCAGGATCTGATGTACTTCCTAACATCCCGTCGAAGGTTTGGCCAATAGAAATACTTCTGCAGTAATGCCATTGTTTTCTCAACCCTGAAATGCAGAGCGACTTGACTATAGTGAGATTCCCAAATCATCTTGGCATGCTCTCTTGAAGGAACACAAAGGTGTCCCAGGTGACATAGTAGAGCATCCTAGAGGTGAAAATTTGGAACTCGGTTCCCCTCCAAGAGTGTCTTGTATGTGTGGTCAAATTCTGGATTTCTCTTGTAGAGAAGTGGTCAATCAAAAGTCGCATGCCCACAAGAGTTGAGCATGGTGGTTATCACCATAATCAATGGTCGAATAAGGTATTCTACAACATTATTTATGGTGCCCTTCTTGTACTTGATGTTCAAATGAAACTGTTGCAAATATGTGGACCACTTCTCATGGCGATCATTCTGCAACTTCCCTTGTGTCTTTATGAACTGCAGGGGTCAATGGTCTGTGTGGATGATCGTTTCCCTCCCCAAAATGTAATGCTTCCATTTTCAACAAGTTGCATAATGGAATGCCTTTCTTTGTCATAAGTGGGATACTTTCGGACTGTGTTGAACAGTGTCGCACTGTGATATGCCACTGGATGCCTTTGTTGAGTAAGAACTACCCCAATAACATAGTCAAAGGCATTTGTCTCGATCTCAAATGGTTGTTGCAAGTCTGGTAATGTTAGCACTAGGGAATAATGGAGGTGATGTTTCAATTATACGAACACCTTCTGTTGACATTCCAATCGAAATATTTTTTCTTTCGCTCCTCCCTTGGTGACTTGACTCAACGACCAAGTGATATGAGAGAATCCCAACACGAACCTGCGGTAGAAATTAGCAATACCCAGAAAGCTGCAAAGCTCTGTTAGAGTGGTCAGGGTTGGCAAATCCCGGATGACTTGGATCCTTGTTGGATCCACATGCACCCCATGCTCATCAATAATGTATCCCAGATACTAAACTTGGGTCATGCCAAAAGTGCACTTCTCCAAATTGGCACACAACTTATGTTTCCACAGTGTTTGGAGGACCTGTCAGATGTGGTGGAGGTGTTGTTCCCAAGTTTGGCTGAAGATCAGGATGTCATCCAAGTAAAATACCACAAATGAGTTGGTGAATGGCTGCAATATGTCATCCATCAGGCTCATGAAGTTTGTGGGAGAATTCGTCAACCCGAAAGCCATGACCAGCCATTCAAAAGGCCCTTCTTGGATTTGAAGGAAGTCTTCCACACATCAGACGGTTCGATTGGTACTTGGTGATACCCAGACTTCAAATCAATCTTGCTAAAATATTTTCCCCCTTTGAGTTGGTCCAGAATGTCATCAATCCATGGGATTGGGTACCTATTCCAGAAAATGATCTTGTTTAGTGCCCGATAGTCAATATAGAGTCTCCATTTCCCATCCTTCTTCTGCACTAACACCATAGAGCTCCCACAGGGTGATGAAATTGGTCGGATGTGACCTTTCTGCAACAACTTCTAGATCTGCCTCTTGATTTCATCGTTCTCCAGAGTAGAGTGATGATAGATCGGTCCATTGGGTAGCAACGTACCTGGGGTCAGATCGATGGGGTGTTTGACCTGACAGTGCAGAGGCACCCCTAGGAGTGAGGTGAAGATGTCCCGATACTCCTCCATGACCTTGTCCATTTTCTGTTTTCGTGCATAGGAGTCCTATCTAGAGGTCATGGCCACAGTCTTCTTCTTTCCCTAAGGGTAGGTCATCAGGAAAAAAAAATTCTTGGTTTTGGAAATGAGCTTACTGCATTGTTTTGCAGTAACCAAAGAGATATTGACAGGTGGTGGTACCTCTGGTATCCTGTATAACTTATTTGCCAAGGTAACAATAACAACACGAGGTCAGGACTCATACACAACATGTCACTTCCACAAGTATGGTTGGACTAATAATACATCACAAACATCAAGAGGGACAATGTCACATAATACCGCATCAGTGAAGGGCTTGATGTTGTAGGGCAGGTGGAATTGTTGGCTGACACGAAGATCTTGTCCTTGGTGAAGCCACCCGATGGTGTACAGTTGTGGGTGTTTTGTGGTCGACAAGCCCATCCGCTTCATGACCTTTTCTGAAATGAGTTTCTTTTGGCACCCACTATCGATAATGAACTGTAGCGGGGAACCCTTTATGCACATATGGGAGTGGAAAAGATGCTCCTCCTCCTCTGGATCTTTCGGTTCTTCCTTTTGGATCTTTGTAGTGGCAACGGTGGCATTGGGCTCTGCATAAATAATTTTCTTCCCTCTATCATTCCCCTTCTCAAGTTCTGATTCAATGTTGGAGCATGCATCTGATTCAGAAGCCCTCATCTCAGACACTAGTGATTATTTGGCCTGACACTCACTTGTGTTGTGAGTGGATCTCTTATGGAACTCACACCACTTTCCCGTGTCCTTCTTTGGCTTTGCGGTGTATTTATTGTCTTTTGGATTTGGTAGGTTTTCTTGAGCCTCCATGCCTTGGATTTGTCCTTTGTTCTGTGGTTTTGGGGCACCTTTCGCTTTCTTTTGATTTGCAATTCCAAAGTCTCTCTTATTATGTTTGATTTTTTTCTAAATCTTGGCAGCATAACACTATGTCATACCAAGTGAGGAGATGTCAAGGAACTCCATTTCCTCCTAAATGTATCTGTGTAGACAACTATGGTACTTTAGCAACAAATTTTTTTCCGAATATTTGATACCCAACTGTTTGCGCAAGGTATGGAACAAATTCATCAACTCATGCACATCTTGATCCCTTTGCTGCCGCAGTGTAGTCCATTGTATGTACTTTTACTCATAGCTCCCCAATGGATAATATTGTTCCTTGATGGCATATAAGAAAGGATTCCAAGTGGGTACAACTACAAACAGAGAGGTTTCCTCCTCATCCTTTTTCTCACACTAGGTTTCCCACCAGTCCTTGACATGGGGGTCAGCTTTGAGCAGTGAAAAGATAATCTTCTCCTAGTCGGAAAAGTCATGAACCGAGAAATATCCTTCTAATAAATTCAACCATATATCTACGGCTTCTGCATCTATTTGGCCATCAAATATGGAAATTTCAAAGTTTACTTGTACCTTAAAAGGGGTTTCACCTCCAGAGTGGTTGTTGGATGCAGATGCGCCACCAGTGGGAAATCGTTGAAGGATTTGGGAGAAGTTATCCATCATCGCATTCCTTTGGTTTTAAAGGGCCTCCTCGAGCAATATTTTGATAGGATATCATGCTTCCTCTTATTTCTTTTCATCCCCCATGGGCAGCTGTCGGGGTTTGCAAGGCTAATCTTGCAAAGGTTCAACCAAATCAATCCCTAATTCCTTATACCCCAACCTCGTTGGGGACATGCAAAGAAGGATCGAGAAAGAGAAGACCGCTCTAATACCACTGATATGAATTTATGAAAGAACGCAACAGAATACACAAGTAACCATGAATACAAGGATTCAACGGAAATAACACTTCATTTCATTAATATCAAAGAACGGAAACTTGTTTACAGAAATAATGGAGATAAACTAGCTAGGGTGCTGGTAGCTTATCTCTGAGAAGAGATGTGGTAGATATAGGCCTTTGAACTCTCTGTTACAATGAGGCTCAAAGGCCTATATATTATTGAGAAACAATGGAAACCCTAAACATCCAAAAACCTAACCCTGGGAGATGAAACGTCAGAATATGGGCCCCATTAGGGTAAATTGGTACATCAATTTCCCGGGGTCATAACTTTGGCATACTATCTCCATTTGATGCACATGATATATCGTTAGAAAGATCTATCTCGGGAATACACTATTGATAGTGAATATCAAGACCATGATGGACTTATCTTCGTTGAAGGTTTAATGCCCCAAAAACGTTGTTTAGGGCCTCAAAATGACTCTGGAAGTTCAGGACCTGAAAAACTGCTAAAAATGGTAAATTGTGCTACAATTAAGGAAACTGAAAAACATAAAGAAACAATGGTGGTGGTCCAAATGAAATAGGTGGGTGGCCATCAATATCCACCTGGATCAAAGGACATGGTAATAATCGCAAGGGTGGGAGGAATAATAATAATAATAAACCCAAGGACAATGCTAACAATGATAGATCGAATAACAATGTTGGTGAGGGAAAGAAAGAAAAGTAGAAGGTGAAGTTTCCTTGTAAACTTTGCACAGATGATCACCTTACCCACTTATACCCAAAACTTGAGGAATCTGCGAGGATCTTATCTCAACCACCCACTGTGCTGACCAATCAATTTCCGCATAATCAACACATGGACTCGAGCTCCTCTAATGCTAGAAATGCATTGAGTGGGAATCAAAACCCCTCGACGCATGAAGGTGGCCATCTATGTGTAAATATGGTCAAGTATCATATTAATGTAGCCATTCAATCTCCTCTTTATAGTTCTTCATAGACTTTTCCAGGCCTAGAGTCTCCCCCTCCATCAGAAACACCTTTGTAGATAAAAAATCCAGGGCCTCTCCTCATATTCCGAAAGGAGTACTAAAACACTCTACCCAAAACCCTAATGTTAGAGATTCCTAGAACTGTTCTATTTTCAAATATTTGGGTCAAAATCCTTGTGCGATGTAAGCTTTGGAGGTGCTCCAGACATGTCCTTCATATAGGAATTCCTTGCTATTTGATTTAGGATCTCTAGACTTCTGTGGCTCTAAGGTTATCAAGTTTGACATCACAGATGTTAAGACTCGCTTTCCTTACCACGTGGCCTTTCAAATCCATGTGGATTACTCGAAGTATACCATCAAACACATTTTTATTGATGAATGTGTTGCAACGTGAGTGATGTCCCTAACCTATTGGAAAGTCATTGGCTCTCCAACCCTCTCTCAATATCCGACTATGTTGAATGCATTTGATGGTCATTCTTTCCATCCACATGGAATTATTCCCACATTTTTGATCCATTTAGGTGGAAAGAAATTGGAGGTGGATGTCGAGGTGGTTGATGCACCCCTTGACTATAATTTATTGCTAGGGGGTAATTGGAATTATGCCACGACCACAATTGTGTCGTTTGTTTTTTGCATTTTATGTTTTCCTCACGAAGGGAAAATCATGATGATTGATTAGTTATCCTTTGCGCATGCTAGTCTCAATGCATCAGTTGGACCTTCAATCCCAATGATCAACAATTCTTAGCTGAAAACTAGGGATAGTGATGTCAGAATGTATTCCTCTCTCATGGGTACTTTTAATTTCATGGCAGCAATTCATCACATTTATGCCATGTTCAGCAGGCCTTCTTCGTCAACGAGGTTCGTTCCTTTCCGTACTTCCTATTTCAATGATCCTTGGACCCTACCTTCCCTAACCATGTCTTTTGAAGGTCAGACACATATTGGAATGGAAATGCCACTGTCATTGGCAAAGATAGCATATCAGGTTGTTCTTGACTCTACTACTGACTCAGATCCTATCTCCTCGTAGACGGATGAGGAAGATTATGTTCTTGAGCCCATTTGGGCCACCTCATCATCTATCTCACATGATTTACTCAATGATACTTTACCTTCATACAAAGCCATCTTAGAGGCCATGAATGGTCCCGATAGGCCATGGGATGATATGCATCATCGCTCCTACTTACTCCTAGAGCTTGTTAGGATCAAATAGAACAATTTTAGATCTACCTTGAGTGAGATGGTTGGTCACACCATGGTTCCACTAGATACACATGGTTTTTATGTTGAAGGAAACATGGTGAATATTTCTCCTACTGTCACGATCGACATCCTCGAATTCCTGGCAAAATTGAAAATGTATATATCGGTGCAGATTGTTCACCTGAAGAAATTCAAATCTACACCAATCACTTCAAAGAATTTTGTGAGGTATCCGCTTGGTCATATGAAGATACGCCAGGAATCGACCCTCGCATTGTCAAACATGAAATAAAGACTTATTTGGATGCTAGAACTGCTAGACAACTTCTTAGAGATGTTAATCCTAGGAAGTCCCTTGCTATTAAGGCAAAGGTGGAGAAACTACTTAATGTTGGTTTCATCTACCTAGTTCCTTTGATTGAATGGGTGTCCATTCTCATTCCTATGAATAAGAAACAAGGAACCATCCATGTATGTATGTATTTTTGAGAACTGAACAAGGCTTGTCCTAAATACAATTTCTCGACACCTTTCATTGATCAGATTCTCGATGAGTGTGTGGGAAACAAGGTTTTTTATTTTATGGATGGATTTTAAGGATATAAAGAAATTGAGATCAAACCCAAGGATCAACATAAAATGACATTTATTTTTCCTTGGGGTACTTTTGCATATAGAAAAATTCCTTTCGGCCTTAAAAATGCCAGAGCAACCTTCCAACGCAACATGACCTTTTCTTTTCATGATCTCAAACACATTGTCTAATATTACCTCGATGATCTCGCTGATCACTCTCACAAGAGAGTATATCACTCTACTCACCTTCGATTAGTATTTGAGATATGTCGTTATTATCTCATCCATTTAAACCCACACAAGTGCATCTTTTTCGTTAGGTTTGGATGTCTCATAGGGTTCTTCATCTCTGAGAATGGAATCATGGTGGATTCTATGAAGGTTGAGTCAATACTTTGATTTCCTCCCCCATGCAACATTCAAAAACTTCAGGGTTTACAGGAGAAGGATAAATTCTTGTGTCGGTTTATAGTAAAATATGCCAATATAACTAAGGGTTTCATGCATCTTTTGAAGAAGGAAACTCCGTTTATATGGGATGAGAGAGCCCAGTAATCCTTCGATGCTCTTAAGAAATCCTTGGTATCGACACCTATGTTGAAGCCTCCGGACTACAATAGAGATTATTTTCTTTATATTTTCGCATCCAAAGGGATGATTGGTATGGTTTTGGTTCAGGAAGATGATGAGCTCCTTGAGCACGTTGTCTACTATATTAGTTGAAACTTAGTCAATTCTGAACTTAAATACTCTCATGTCAAGAAGCTAGCCTTGGTCACCAAACATGTAGTCCAAAGACTACAAAATTATATATTTCTTTGCAAAACTACCATAGTTTCTAACATCAATCCATTTCAATACGTCCTTACTAGGTGTATCATAGGGGGAAAATACAATAAATGGATTGTGATTTTGCAAGAGTTTGATCTCGACTTTTCTTTGACGAATTCTAAGAAATCTCTAGTTTTTCCGAGCTGATATCAGACTTCCCTAGATTAGATGAGGATGTTATCCATGTTGATTCATTTGCAAATGAACATATCTTCCTTATCTTGCTTTTAGACCCTTGGTATGGAGACATTTTGATCTATCTTCAAACCTTGAATTTCTCTCAGCATCTGTCAAAAGACGATTGATGACGTATATGATATCCAGCTAAATACATTATCATTGATGAAACTTTGTATCGACAAGGTGTAGATAATATCTTGGTTCGTTGCTTGAATCACAAGGAATATGAGTCTATTATTAATGACTGTCACAGTGGGGATTGTGGTGGTCATCTATATGGGCTTGCGACAACCCAAACAATATTGCGAGCTGGTTATTTTTGGTTGTCAATTTTTAAATATTATGTTGAAGCGATCAAGAAGTGTCACCCTTTCTAGGTGTTTTCTCAGAAAATGCTCTCGCATGCAATCCCTATTCACCCAGTCATCACTGTTGATCCCTTCACTAAGACGGGGATGGATTTTATGGACTGTAACCCAGCTTCAGCTGGGGGGAATCATCATATTAATGTGGTCCTGGAATACTTCACTAAATGGGAAGAGGCCATGCCTACTATCAAATCTGATGGTAAGACAACAACATTCTTCGTATTCAACCAAATTATAGATTGGCTCGAAATTCCAAAGGATATTGTCACTGATCATGGTAGTCACTTACAAAATGAAATGATGAAGGAATTAGCATAAAAAATGGGGTTTAAGAATGGTCATTCTTCCCCTTATTATCCCCAAGAAAATGGACAAGTAAAGGCGGTGAATAAATCTCTCAAGACCATTTTGAAAAAAATTGTCAACTAGAGTAAATCTGACTGGCATATTATTCTTTACTCTGTGCTTTGGGAATACCAAACCTCGGTTAAGACTTCCCCTAGTTTTTATCCTTTTCAGTTAGTACATGATGTGGAGTCAATCCTTCCAATTGAATGTGAAATCCCTTCACTCAAGATGGAAATTGAGCTCATACCTATCACTTCCGATCTTGAAGAATGCCTCATACACATAGAGCACCTAGATGAGCAGTGTTGATATTCCTCTACGGCTATTGAAGTCAATAAATGACATTTGAAGGTCTAGTATAGTAGGTCTTTCTGTCCTCGACAGTACGCTGTGGGTGACTTGTTCCTCTTGTATGACCAAGCCAAAGAATCGTTGGGGGTAGGAAATTTTAACCACATGTGGCATGGTCCTTATATCGTGCAACGTGTTTTGGAAAAAAGAGCCTATTAGTTGGAATATTATGAAGGGAATATGTTAGATGAGCCCAGAAATGGGCTCTACCTTAAAAGATATTACACTTGAGCCTTCAAGATTGGGCATGACTCTTTGTATACTAATGTATATTAGTGTATGTATATCTTTTCCTTTATGTCATTCGACTTGTTTATCAATTTTTTCCTTGGTTGGAAGATGTCAGGGAAATCTTAAGTCTACTTAGGATTCATAGATGGTACCAGTCATCATACATGAAACTTGTCTTCCACTGCTTGGGTCATTTACTCACCCGAGTGTCAACTGGTGTCTTCAGGTGGTGTTTTTCTAGGGTCATCAACGAATAATGTGGTTGAGTATAGCACCTTGATAAAGATCTTACATGACACCATTTCACATGGTGTTCAATATTTAGAGGTTCTTCTGGACTCCCAGCTAATAGTATGTTAGTTAAATGGTAGTTACTATGTGTGAGACCCTATTGTACTTCGATGATTCCTACAGGTATGAAATTTGGAATGACACTTTTATTTTATTACTTACAATCAGATACCTAGAAGTTCTAATTATGTATCTGATGCATATGATAATTATATTTTATATTGGAATTTGTCACATAAATAAAGTAAATAAAACACATCCATCAATGAACACATTGTAACATGTATAAGTAAAGATGAAGGCCAATTTTTTTTTATGTTTCATCTCTCAAAACATATGGTGTCATAGTACAAAATGGGGCTCACACCCTCAAAATACATATATGGCCGATAGATCTAATGACCATGGAATCCATGCCTGTGGCACCAGATGCGTATCATGATAACATACTATGGCATTTAAGAGATGTTGGAAGAGTTGCATCCATGCACAAGGCACACCCACCACCTATCACTACATAGCCTCTGGCATATCCTCCACCTGAACCATAGTAATCATGTGCATCAAACGAGACAGGTTCCCCTGCACATTTTGTAGCACTCTCTTCACGTCTCCTCCCATTGGCTCATATCCTCGGTTCCTCCACCGATGTCATGGGAATCCATCTTGTTTTCACGGACCCACATATGCATAACAAAGTAATTGTCAATACTTGATACCATCCAAAAATATTTGTGTTTTTTTATTCTTTTTGAAAAAAACAAAAAAATGAAATATATAAAAACTTTTCATACTTATATCAGTGTAGGAGGAGCCTGGTTGAAATGGAATATCTAGATCTCCTTTGTATTTGATCCCAGCATAAGGGTATTCATCTATGGCTATCACCTATCAACGCCACTAGATGAAGAACTCATTGTTGTAGGGGGTTGTCACCCTACCACTTCCTAACTACCTCATCACCTCGGTCCATCGTTACATGGTTGGATCATGCAGTCCACATGGAATGTTCTCTACTCTAGGGCTTAAGCATGGAACCCACTCAAATAACAAAATACACAAGATATATGTGAACTCAAAGTTCCTATTCCTCCCTTGTTTCCATTTTGTTAGTTGGATCTTCATGTTAGCCAGTAGTGAGGTGCACCAATCATAAATTGTGGGTTGTAAACACTCCACTATGTAAAACATGAGTGGCCTTGATGCTCAGTGCAACAAGGCTGACCCTGTGATCTGTGTAAGGAATAGAACAACAATCTTCAAAATCAGGTTCTCGATCACCCTGATGGGGATTTGGCTCCCTACTTTTTCTATGCCTACAACACAGTGGGTGGAAATGTAACTTCTATGTTCATACCACCCCCATCCCCCTAGGATTTCAGATATCATCTAATTCAATTATCAATGGTTTCCCATCGATATTGAAGGCCTTTGTATCTGGATCCCAAAAGTTTCCTAACATTTGGAGCAGTCTCACTTGAGCCCTCATTCCTTTGAGAGCCCGAAACTTGTAAAACCCACATATTTTTAGTGCTAATTGGGCCACTGTATCTCTTTCCACTATTGCATATAATTCCTCATGCTCTCTCTCTCTCTCTCTCTCTCTCTCTCTCTCTCTCTCTCTCTCTCTCTCTCCATTTAAGTACCATCATGCAAAAGGAAAACCATTTTTTTGAGTCAACCTCTTCAAAAAACTAGTTTGTGGACTTGTACACAGGTTGTTATTTTAACAGTCACATGTAGGGTTGCATATACTCTATGAATTAGGGTGTATGTGAGTTGTAGTTCATCGGTTCATGTATATGGAAACATGTACTGTAATATCCCCCGGTAGTGCCCTAGTTATATTATGAATTGTAATCAAGTTTTGTAGATTGGTGAGATGAGTATTGATAAGCTGGTGGGCTTATGTGTTTATTAGGCTAGAGAGGCTAAGTGTTAAATTCCAGGAGCCTAATTTTGTATATGTAATTATGTAGATCATTAATAAAATGTAAACATCATTGTGTGCAGACCAACAACGAAGAAAGAGTGATGGGGGACTAAGCTTCCACAAGGTTGGGTAAGGGAGGAGGCTAAGTGTGTGGGCCTAGGGGCTAAGCTAGGGGGCTTACCTCTAAAGGGGATAATAATTTATTATTATTTCCTAAAGGCTAAGGTGGACAATTGATGAGTGTTGTCCTAAGTTCTTGGGAAAGGGGAATGAATGCAAATGTAGTGCATGCAGCTCCAGGAAAAAAAGTGTCGACATGGGTGCATGCATTAAAAGCTGATGATTTCAGTCGTGTTGGGGGTTGGTTTAGTGGAGTCTGGAGATTCTCCATCCACTCTCTAACTGTGAATGAGGAAATCCACTATTGACCCTGGAATGAGTAAATTGTGAGTCATTCTTCCAACCTTCACATGATTTCGCTGGTCATTCAGCCATCTGGAGTCTAAACCCGTTTTTCCTCTACACTCGACCCCTATTTTTTTTCCTCTGGTCATGCTTCTTGAAACCAGTCAGAACCTGTGGAATGAGATGTGTCTTCTTTGAAGCCCGAGTATTCCATATTTGTCTAATTCGTGTGGTGTCTTAACTGTGGGTTTTTGTGGCCACGCAGCTCCTGAACTGATTGTGGCTTGCTACCTTCCGTCATTCCTATGTGAATGAGTGATGAACCATTATTGTTTTTCTCACCTGGATGGAGCTAAGTTGAGGAGTGTACTGAAGAAGCAGGTTTTCAGGCCCATGGTAGAAGAGGCAGGTCACCAAGCGTGTGAGCAACTCTCTCCAGGTGAGAGAGTCTGCTCGGAAGTGGTTTTCTCCCAAAGAGAGTCCAGCACCAGCTATGGAGCTATGAGAATTCATGATCTAGCCTATTGTTGATACCTAGAGAGGGAGGTGAAGCACCGATGGATTGTTCTTGTGAAGGTGTATACTCCTAGGTGGAACATGCGTGTGGGGAATGAGAGTTTGTGAGTAGTGGCCATAAGAAGGCTCCTCGAGAGAATCCTCCTGGTTTCTCTGTCCAGTTTTCCTATAACCTCAACCTAGTTTAGGATTCCCTAGCCTTGGGTGGAGCTTAGTCCCAGCTCAGGGGTGACCCACTATTCAGTGTGATGAGAAGGATGGTCTAAGGTTGGGATTTTTGTGGAAGGCCTGCACAGATTTGGTGGTGTTACGCCAGTTTAAAAGATAAGTATTAATTTTGTACTTAATTTATATGCGATGCAAGTTAATTCTGTTGCAAGTTTGAATTGCTAATAATTGTGTTTAAGTCTGTATGACTGCAGTAAATCCATGTTGAATATGTTAATTTGATTTAATGATTCTTATTTATAAATATATGTATATATATTCTTCATAGTAGCATTTCCCAACAGTAAGGGCTGATGGCCATGGACATTACAAAATGATATCAGAGCATGGTTACAACATTGAGCCTGGATGGGCCATGTTAGTGGAAGTTGAAGAAAAAGTTTCAGAAAGAGTTGTTGTCGAAGTAGACAAAATTTGAGTTCTAACCCATGGTTTCAACGCTGAGCCTGGATGGGTTGGATAAGTGGTCATTGGACCCAAGTTTTAAGGTGGAAATTGTGTCTGGAGAAACCAATTTCAAACCTCAGAATGTTCCTGAGTGACAAGAGGTTACCTTGGTCATGTTAAGAAGATCAAGAGGAGTAGTGGTATCATAAAACTACAACATAAGTGTTGTTGGACCACAGAGTAATGTGTGAACTGGTGAGGTAACAAATAAGTTTCAATTATTTCTCTCATGTGAGTTGCGAGTGCAAGGAGTGCACAGAAAGAACTTTGTGTTGAGTTTAGAGAGACATAGAGTCACTAAGAACTCTATAGGGATCTTCCAAGCGGGCATTGAGCAAGTGAAAATGTGCATAGAGAGAACTCTTTGTCGATTTCAAGGAGAAGAGTATCAGAGGAAGATACTCACAGAGCTATAGAACACTCTGTAAAGAGTATCTCTACAAGGTGTGCATCGAGCAAGAGGAACGCTAAGAGGGTGAGAAGAATTTATTTTCAAGAAATCCTTCAGATATGAGTTTGACGAAATCCAAGAAACACAAGAAGTGCATGGGAAATCGAAATCATGTAAGCATCAAGCTTAGAAAGGACAACACTTTTCATAAGTGCAGACAAGACTCGATAGACGGACTCGAAGGAGGAGCAAAGGTCGAAGCCTTTGAATACTTATAAAATATTCTAAGTCATAAGAGATATGAATTGTTGGAGGTAGATCTCGGTCGTCTTTTTAGAAGCATCATCAAGATCATGAGATCGACGGTCACCTTGCATTGTAGGGATGGAAGTTGCTCAAGATTTACGAAGACGAGGGCGGGCCACAATCCAAACCATGGTTTTGGAGAAAGGATGCATGTAGGCTCAAGGTGAATTGCGCAATGAAAAGTAGTTTGGTCTCAAACCACCTTTGAGCATGCATGAAATCACATGTTTGCGTGAGGTCACCAGCCAAGATCACCTCTAAGGAGGAGTCTGAACCATTAGATCAACATCTAGTAGAACAAAGGAAGGGTAATGGAGAGGAACGGATCCCATCTGTTGGGTCTAAGCGTGAAGGACCAACAACCATTGGATCCGGAGGTAAGCGCACACGACTTAACCCTTGTGTGCGTAGGAGAGTGGACTTGTCAAAGTACCGAAGTGATTTGGGACCATCCATCGTCAAGGTTGATAGGTGGTGAAATATCCATAACTTCGAAGTGAACCACTTCGGAAATTTGTGGTTGGGAAGATACGAAATTGTCGAAGCCCAAAGTGTCGAAGCCACTTATGATCGTTGATCTTGCAGGAGGGTACGTGTCAACTTATCATGAATTCTAGGTGAAAACACTCTGGGAGAACGTGAAGGAAGAAAGTTTGAAATCATTGAATCCCGAATAGCCAAAGAAGCTGGGAGTCACTGATCTGGGTTGGACAGGTATCACCAGATCGTGAACTTTAGAGAATCGTACTCCGAGGTTTTTGTGAATTTGTGTTTCGAGATGTTCCGAAGCATCAAAGCCCAAAACGTCTAATGGTCGTTGATCCAAAGGAAGGAACGTGAATAGTTGATCTGCGAGGAGACACATGGAAGACAGAGACTCACTCCATTGGACAACCATTGATTTGAAAGTGGATGTGTGGCACCAGATTTGGAACTCTGGGTACAAAGCACTCTGGAGGAAAGCAAAGGGTGAAAGCATCGAAGTCTCGAAGGAGATCTCAATCGTTGATCAAGAAGTGAGCTGAAGGACCATTGATTTGGTTGAGGAGACTAAAGTCCCAAAGTGGGAGAAGAGTCATCAATTTAGAAGGGCGCGTGGTAGGCGATCCACCATTTTGGAGAAATCTCTCCGGAAGAAACGAGGGGTTGAGAACTAAAACTCCCAAAGGATGGACTCATGGAGGAAACCACAGCCACACATATGAAGTGACAGGTGTCATCATATCTTCCACTCCGCAAGATAGCTACTAAGGAGGAAGTGAGAGTTGAGAGTTGAAACTCTCGAGGGTCGGAGAGCCGAAATCAATTGTAGTCGTTGGTTTGAAAGAAAGATACGTGCCGAATATCATGGAGGTCTAGGAAGGAGAATGAAAGACAATAAAGGAGGACAGATAGAAGCCATTAATCATGAATCATCGTTGAAAATGAGAGATGGACATATGAGATGGACTGTAGCACTAGAACTTGCTCGAATGTTAAAAATATGAGTGGGTTGCAATTTATACCATGGTATCACCGAAGGCATACATGGCAACTGGAGGTGAATTGCGGGGTGAAAAGTGGGTTGGCCTAAAACCACTCTCACCCACACCCACAATCACAGCTTTCCATGAGGTCATAGCCCATGGTCTTAATAAGGAAAGGGCTAATGAAAAAAGGGCTAGCACTTGAAACTTGGAGTTTTGGAAGTGTGCAAGAATAGCCTGCGAGTCTGTCAGGACCTACACATAAAGGAAAAAGGGGGCTTGTGTATAACTGTTTTGGGTTTAATAAGGATCTTGAAGGGTTGATCCGACTCATAAGGAATAAATATCCTATACCCGAAGGTCGTGAAACCACGAGGAGAGAAGGGGGGGTCTACATCAATATGGATGCGTAATTTTGCATATGTACATGCTTGAATATGCATATAACATGTTGGTGAACTTAGAATAGTCAGTTATTATGAAATAATGTTTGATTATGACTAAAGGATGGATTATGTATTCAGGAAAAATGATACAACAGGGTTAAATATGTGGATGTTGTTGTTGCTTATAATTTCCATCGAGGTGAAGACCCACGAGGATGGCAAGAATGGTGATCAAAATGATGAAGGGGGAATTTTGTGAGATTCTACAAATATCAGTTGGTTAGACAACAACAAGTAGGTTGGTAACAACCGGGCAGGTATGAATTTAGTTTTTGTCGATGCATACATGTTGAAGGGGACCGAGGTAAGGATTCCCTTAGTTAATTTTCAGTATTTAAATTGATATGTAATAGCCGAAGGCCTAGAGTTTGTAAGAGTTGTTGATTCTAGAATGCACTTAGATAAAATGTCAGTTGCATTTTATGCTATGATTGGTATGGGATCATAACCGGGTTAATTCAGGAGACATACTCCTTATATAACAATGAATACCCATAGAGCCATGAGTGAAAACCCAAGAAGTTGGAGGTATCTTTGAATCTATGATGGTAAGGTAAAAGAAGTTCAGTCCTGAAGAGTAACTGGATGTTGAAGAATCTAGAGTCTATAAAACAACTTGGTGTGGAATTTGATTCATCCAAGTATGAGATTGGGTTAGTTGGACCCAGGAAATTAACAAAAGCTGAAGGTTAATATCAGCTTAGTTTGGGACTATAAATGCAAAGGAAACCAAGAGTGATTTGTCTAGAAAGTTCTTAGGACAAAAACAGTTGTGTGCAATGACTACAATGAGAGCACCAGAAGATTCAAGAATCCGGGAGTAATTGAATACTTCTGGGATCAACAAGAAAAACTTTTATAGGGAGAAAGAAGTTGTTGCAATTTATGTGGCAGCAAGTATGTTATGGTTTGTTGGCTCAGCCAGAGGAAAGAATGCTTGCATGTTTGCAAGTGTTGTTGGTGATTTTGCTACATAAGAAGGGAAGAAACAAAAAGATTAAGTGTTGGTTACAAGTTTGATAAAAGAAGCATGAAAGCTTCTACTGTCATCAGACTATTAGGTAGTATAAAATTTATTAATGGAAGTCATGCAGGTATGAGTTTTTATTACTCCTTTTGCATGATTGTTGAAAGGAAATTTAGGTAAGAATTTCCTCAGCCAGAGTTATTTTATGAAATCACATGATTATATTATTGAATGCATACCACTCGATGTGGTAAAGGATGGAGGCCTGTATTAATTCAAAGCTTTTAGCTTCTGAATGCACACACTGACATATGAGAATGTCATGTTAATTTGGTTATGGGGTAATAACCAAAGAATTAAAGATAAGAATTTGTTATGGGAATGAATGCCAGTAAGATAGTCATGTATGAGACCAAGACTTGGTTGGATATGGCAAGGTATGGATATGGAAAGGTTATGAACCACACATGTACTAAAAGCTTCCTACCTTTAAATAAAACTTGGATTGCAACCTTTTTGCTAACACTAATGAACACCACATAATTATATTCTTGGTGTAGTGTTCGGGTCGAAAAGGAAGGGATCCAATTAATTGGGAAGACAATAGGAAGTGTGTGGAGAATGTGTCAACACATTGGCTAGAATTCCAACTCACAGATGGTGAGATACATGACTGAGATAAAGAGCATTATGTAAATTAATACAAGGTTGCACTGAATAAATAGGCATTGAAAGTTGTACTCATGTCTAGTAAGAGGCAGAGTTGCACTCATACATGATGGAATTGTATACTTAAATTCACTTTGCTAAATGAATTTTGTGAGTGCATGTATATATGTTTTTGGCATGGAAATAATTATACTACTGGCTGAAATGTTGCTAACTCATGAAGTTGAGAACATTTCAAGAACTGTTAAACATTGCAATAGGAAAGTTGCAAGCCAGGTAGTCACATGAATAGAGACTATAGAAAATTTTATGTTCAGTAAATTGAAATAATAAACTTACTGTTATTAATTATGAACATGCATATGCATAGAATTATGAGTCATTCTATTTGGTTAAATTGTTTGGTAATTGTGATTGAATTATGATGTACAGGAAATACTGAAAATTGTTAGAAATATGCAAGATGAATCCTTGCAGGAAAATGCGGTGTAGTTTGGTGCCTGTGGAAACCCACAAGGAAGGTTTCATTCATAATATGGCAACAACCAAGATGAATCATGAAATAGAATTTCATGTTTTGGGGATAAAAGTTGAATTCCCTTTCGAACTAATTGGAGTTCCTAATTGAATTATTTTATTTTCTATCATGATAACTGCATGTGGGTGATGTAGATGAGATGATGTTGATAAAAGTTAGAATGTTGACTACAAAAATTAGCTCGGGAAGATGTTGATTGGAGACATTTGAGGGAAGTTGGAATTCCTAGAGCCACGATGCTCTAAGACTTCTGGTATGGTCTGTTGTTGAAGCCCAAGGAAAGGGAGGTGTAATATCTGATGGATTGTGTGACAGTGAAGGTGTACACTCCTGGGATGGGACAAACATGTGGGGAAGGAGAGATCGTTGGTTGGAGTGCTACTGAGGTTTGGTACCTTGGTCTAGACCATGTTGATGTGGAAGGTCTTCTCAAATCAAAAGTTAAATACAATTCTATATTTATTGTATGATGTGTATGTTGTATACAGGTTATAATGTTATCAATTTGTTTTGTATATATATATATATACACACGCTTGCATTGCCTGCATCCATGAAGATACATAAGGTGTTCCATATTTCATTGCTTAAGAAATGTATATACCTGATGCTAATCATGTAATTGATTGGAATGTGATTTAGGTGGAGCAAGAAGGTGTCTTGCAAGTGCATCCGGTGCACATACTGAACCGGAAGAGCAAAAAGCTCTAGAATCGAGCCATAGGTCTTGTAAAGGTCTAGTGGACCTAGTACGGTCAAGAGGATGTGACATGGGAGCATGAGGATGTTGTGCGGGAAGAATACCCACATCTTTTTGAATATTTAGGATATCTTTCTTATGTTGTGTGAAGAGTTGGAATGAGGATAGTGAAAAAATAAGGGGAGGGGATTTTAATATCCCCCGGTAGTGCCCCAGTTATATTATGAATTGTAATCATGTTTATGAATTGTAATCATGTTTTTTAGGCCGGTGAGCCAAGTATTGATAAGATGGCGGGCTTATGTGTTTATTAGGCTGGAGAGCCTAAGTGTTAAAGGCCAGGAGCTTGATTTTGTATATGTAATTATGTAGATCATTAATAAAAAATAAACATCATTGTGTGCAAACCGACCAAAAAGATAGAGTAATGGAGGACTAAGCTTCCACAAGGTTGGGTAAGGGAGGAGGCTAAGTGTGTGGGACTTGGGGGTAAGATAGGGGGCTTACCTCTAAAGGGGATAATAATTTATTATTATTTCCTAAAGGCTAAGGTGGACAATTGATGAGTGTTGTCCTAAGTTCCTGGGAAAGGGGAACAAATGAAAATGTAGTGCATGTAGCTCTAGAAAGACAAGTGTCGACCTAGGCACATGCATTAAAAGATGATGAGTTGAGTCATGTTGGCGGTTGATTTGGTGGAGTTTGATAATTCTCCATCCATTGTCTAACCGTGAATAGGGACATACACCAAGGAGTCTGGAATGAGTAAACCATGAGTCATTCTTCCAACCTACGCGTGAGTTCACTGGTCATTCGGCCATCTGGAGTCTGAACCCATTTTTCCTCTGCTCTCGACCCTTGTGTTTTGTCCTCTGGTCACGCATCCTTAAACCATTCAGAATCCATGGACTGAGCCACGTCTTCTGTGAAGCCCAGGTATTCCATATTTCTTTGAGTCATGTGGTGTCGTAACTGTGGGCTGTTGTGGCCATGTAGTTCCTAGACTGAGTGTGTCTTGTTGCCTTCTATCATTCTTGTGTGAATGAGTGTTGAATCGTTACTATTGTCCCCACCTGGATGGTTCTGAGTCAAGGAGTGTGTTGAAGAAGCGGGTTTTCAGGCCTGTGGTAGAAGAAGCAGGTTGTCAGGCCTGTGAGCAACTCTCTACAGGTGAGAGAGTTTGTTGGGTAGTGGTTTTCTCCCAGAGAGAGTCCAGCACTAGCTACAAAGCTCTGAGAATTCCTGATCTAGCCTATTTCCGAGACCCAAAGAGGGAGGTGAAGCACCGATGGAATGTTCTTATGAAGGTGTATACTCCTGGGTGGAACATGCATGTGGGGAATGAGAGTCCGTGAGTAGTGGGCATAAGAAGGCTCCTGGAGAGAATCCTTACAATTGCTCTGTGCAATTTTCTTGTAACCTCAACCTAGTCTAGGATTCCCTTGCCTTGGGTGGAGCTTAGTCCCAACTCAAGGGTGACCAACTACTGAGCATGATGAGCAGTGTGGTCTAAGGATGGGAGGTTTGTGGAAGGTCTGCATGCAGTTGGTGGTGTTACGCCAGTTTAAAAGATAAGTATTAATTCTGTACTTAATTTATATGTGATGCATGTTAATTTCGTTCCAAGTTTGAATTGTTGATAATTCTATTTAAGTTTGTATGATAGCAGTAAATCCATGTTGAATATGTTAATTTGATTTAATGCATCTTCTTTATAAATATATGCATATATATTATGCATAGTAGTGTTTCCCGACAGTAAGGGCTGATGGTTGGGGACATTACATGTACATGGGAAACACTTTGCCTTTCTCATGTACATGTCTCCATATACATGACCCGATGAACTACAACTCGCGTACACCCTAATTCATATAGTATGCCTTCTAAAACTAAAAAATGATGGCTAAATTGAAATTTTAAATCACTAGAAAGGAAGAGGAGGGAAAGAGGATTTACTTGGTCCAGAGGGTTGTCAATTCCGTCACTCGTAGCTCCTACAATCAACACTTGAACATCATGGGAAAATTGGTCCAAAATGCACTATATGGGTAAAAACGTCAAATGGTATGGTAAAATTAGTTATTTTGGCTATTAATAGAAATTTTTTACCCACTTTACATAGTTTTTGCTAATTTTTTGACCTAGTGGACTAATAATGCAATGGAAGTAGTTGGTTTTGGTGCTTTTGTCTAGGGATTTTTGTTGTTTCTAGCATCATTCCACCCGTTCGTGACTTCAGTAGGTATTTTCTTTGACCAACATATAGGATAGGTCGTCACTCCATTTTGCATATTTGCATTGTCCTATGACTGTGATCCATATGCCTTAGGTACGAACCCATTTATTAGTGACACAAAACCCTCTTTCTTCTACTAGAAGTGTTGTTAGTGAATGGTAGAGGCTTACAAAACATGGGTTCCCTCATTAGAACCTCTGTTCCATTTGGTATCCATGTAGAGATTATTCCATAGGACCAGAAGTCCCTTATAGTTCCAATATGACTTTGCGTTCGAACTTCATATTCTCACTCATAAGAATTATTACCTATACCTATGGGACTTCCACCGAGTCTTATTTAAGCTCTTTTCTGACTCTATAAAAAAGAGAAAAGATTGTCAAGTGAACTTGTCTATTTCACACTCGTTAAATGGCTTTGAAAGGTTGTCTATTTGGTGTAAGTTTAACCCTTTTTCGGACCAAGTAGACTAATTTTGAAAAAGAAATACTCTAGTCACTATTGGCTAGAAGATTTCTCTTGGGCATCGTTTTATACTTTTTCGAGCCTAGGGGACTAAATTTACAAAAAAGGACACTCTTTGGAGTTAAGTTGTAATTGCATTTCATCCTCCTTCTTGTAGTATTGAGCCTATTTTTTATTCTTGATTTCTCGGTACAAGCCTATTACCTCAACAATTTGCATCACTAGCCAAGCAAAGCCTTATTTATATCCTTTGTAGCTTGACACCCTATACCTTAAGAGGAAACATACCCCCCAATCTCCACATCCTGCATGAACCTCCTTGCATTGAGCATAGGTATGTTCCACCATTAAAACTAGTTGTTTACTCGCAACACTTGTTTCCTCCATTGTATCATAGCATTCATTTTCCTATGAAAAAATAAAAAAATATAGGTGGGAAAAGAATATTATCTCATATTGGCAGCAGTCATGTTTCCTTTGAACAGAGAATTTTTTTTTGAGTCCACTTGTCATCCAAATTTTTGGTTTAGCATGGCCTTAGGAAGTTGATCTCGTTACTTAGAGTTTACTCCTCCGACTGGCTACTCTTCCAATCCCTATGGAGATTTCAATTGGTGCCTCTTGCATCACAAAGTTTCATTATCGAGTCTATGCTTCCAGAGTCCTCCATATGACTCATGCTCTTGTTCAAAGGATGTCTATAATCATGTGTTGTCCATTTCTCATAACTCTTGACTTTGCATGTCAACCATACCCTCTCTGTGTCTGAGAGTTACATGAATTTGTAGTCCTATCATGCACCCTGGTCCTACTTTCATTATGGGTAGGTAACCTTGAACCCAATAATCGACATCTCCTCATTGGTCGTTGACTGGGGGGTTTCCCTTGTTTTCGACAGAAATAAATCTATTCACACACTAGGATTCATGCAGCTTCTTGGATTCCATTTTCCTTATTGGTGGGTTCCACACCCTTGTCGATATTTTTCCTTATTGGCTACTATTCAAAGGGTCTATTTCATGCACTAATTGCATCTGGTGCATGCGAGAGATGCATGGGCTCATTGGTTCATGAACATCCTCTTCGTCTGAGTTCCTCCAAATCATCAAGATATTTCTTTGTACTCCATGTTGAATGAAGAGAGATGCCTTAATGCTCTCCTTTTAGCGTGTCTCCTTCCATCGACTTCAGTTCATCTATTATGGAAATAGGGCCTAGAGTCCTATGAGTGCCTAGAGGCTTGCAGTCATCAGTGGTAGGTTCTCACACCATTGACACTTGGGAATACATCAATGTCTCATGATCGATGGATTCTTCAAGTGTTCAACCTCAACACCTTTATTCACACTTGTAAGAAAAAACTCAGTGCCTTGATACCTACTTTCATTATCGACAGGTTGTCTCGTGTTTGTTAATGGTATACATTAATGACCAGTAATCAAACAAAGTCTCATTGCATTCAACCTCAACTCCTCTATTCACACGATGTAGACTTGCACCTTTGATGGATCGTGTGGAAGACTTGAATACATCAGTTTATAGTAGAAACTTTCCTGAGTTGTTGCTATCGCTCATTGGACTAGTACCTATATGACTTCAGTGATCATGGGAGATCAGATTGTACTCCATTGTATACAAATATCTTCAGATTGATTTTGAGACTAGTTTTCATTGGGCCTTGTTCATGACTATGACAGCCTATGGCATGTGTCTACTTTGTATTTCCTATTCATGGCCATGAACATTTGTTTGGTATATTTCCACGTGGATCTGCAGTGTAATTGAAATTGGCATCCATGTGTACAAAATCATTATGAATTTTAATATTCTAATGAGCAACTAGCACTTCCAGCTGATTCTCCGTCACTCCACTTATGGGAATTATAATGTATTTCATCCATCACAGATACTCCTCTGACTTCACACATTAGGGGGCATCTATTATAGCAAGTTTTTCCTCACCCCATGCAATTTGCTCAGAAGGCCTTTCCATTTCCCTATGCAGACTTGAAGTCCCTTGTTGTGACATCTAGAGCCAAAAAATCACATTTTTCCACATATATGCACCCTACCAGTTATACAACATGTGTATATACAGGTTGCACCACTACAACCCGCGTACATTGGGTTTTGTGCCAAAATTAAAAATTATGTCAGGTTTCCATGTCACATCATGAGATCCATGATCCTTGACCTTCCATATACTAGAAATGTCCTGACTCGGGCCTTCAATTCCATTTGAAGGCTATAAATTGGGCCATATCCAAGACATGGAAGAGAAGAGAATTCAACTTTTGAGAGCAAAGATACTCTAGAGAAATTTTCACTTCACATTGAGTCTGCATCCCTTTGTTCTTTAAAGTATGAACACATTGTTCAACCCCCAAGCTCTTCCCTCTTTGATGGAGAACCTCATTGTCTCTCATATATGAGCTTTCCTTTGGTGGAGGATTGAAGTGGTGGAGACCCAGCTGGAAGGGACTTAGTTTCTCGGTTTCGAGACATGCCGACATGAAAGTCTGTCACTTATACACTTATGTTGATTTTTTTTAATAGAAATACTATTTTCTCGTCCAATTGATATATTGTAAATATTCAAATTCCATGGGTGTATTTGTTATGAATGTTAATGGATTATTCTATTTTATGTGCTAACATTATATATTATCACCATATGCTTGTGTATCTTGGTTGTTGAAGACAAGTTGCAGGTATAAATCTTTGAGTCACGTGCTCAACGATGGTCTTCATTGAACGTCCGGACGAGGTACGTTCTTTATCTTGTCTTGTTAGCATTTTAATTTATATAGAATACTTAGGATTATAGTTTATTTCTACAGTCATTCTGTCTATTGTGGTTTAGCCCATGCCATAGAGTGATTTTCCTCATAACATCCATCCTGGAACAAAATTACATAGCCCTTCTCCTCAACAACTGAGTATGAGAATAGACTCCTAGCTGTTGGAGATATTACACACTCACCTAGAATTATTTTCCTAAGTTTGACAGTCCAATGTTGAGAACGCTTCCTTAGATGAGAACATTCTCTCTAGAGAATATTCGCCTACAAAATAGTGTGCTCCTCTTTAGTTTAGATTCAGTTAGATTAGTGGAATTCATTCATGCATGGAAACCTCAGTTTTATCACCAGTAGTTGCATGTGTCTCTCTCACTTCCACACATCTGACTTAGTTAACTGATGATTGCATGAATCAATTAACTAGGACTAGGTGGTAGTTCACTCCAGTATTTGTCAGTGAGTGTTTAGATATCTCTAGATCACTACTATGGCACATTAGTTACTCATGTATCCCATATCTATTGTAAATTATTCACTCTTTGTGTGTGGAATATGGTTAATAGAAATTCCTTCATTCTTTCCTCCATTTTTTGTCTTCTCTTCACACCATTTGCAAATTCTGTATGTTTCATTATTAGCTACATATTTTTTGCAGGTATCTTAAAAATTATACACTAGAATCCATAACACATTTTCCACTTGCAACACACCCCCTAACTCCATTCAGAATACCACTGCTCCAAATCCCTTTACTACATGCCTTGTCTTCCTACCATGCTCCTCGTACATACCTAAGTCAGAGACTATGAAGCTTATAAACAAATCATGTGACCCTGTCATGTGCTAGTGGATCTCACTATATAAGAACAATGAAATCCTCCAAGGAAAGCATCCTACTTCCCCAAGTCACGACCATCCAATGAAATTCTACCCAAGTCCATCATCCAAGTCACCAAAAAATCTCCATGTATGCACATGCTACACTAATCCAGTGTCTTCATCTGAACAATCCCAAGTTGCAATTAGACACTTGGTCTAGTCTACTCTAGACCACCAAAATGCATCTTTGCAAGTGTCCCCATTCTCCTGGGTCAAATACCTCATACAATACAGTACCTTGACAATGTGAAACTCTCCATCCCGATGAAGACTCTATCTCATTAACCTGCCAAACATTTAAAGCCATTTCATATGTGCCAAAGCACCTGAGCTAAGCCGATCATAACTTAGCATGAAAATTCATCGAAATTCCATGTACATGGTTGGAAATCTACCACACAACATACTGTTGCGATATGGGCTCTCTGTCAATCCACTAGAACTCCTAACCTGCCACACCATCGAGTTGCAATAGCCCACAAATCCTTGTCTAGATGGTCTGCTCCATGTCTCAAACTAGATACCATATAACTTGTTTCCACCTACAACCATCAATGTATCTCCCTCTCATAGCTAACTCCTTATCTCCCACAGAGTTTTCACATGTGACCCAACTGGAACAAGAACAAGAACAACATCCTCCAATGTTATATATAAAAATGTGTCTCAAAGATGATCCCCTTCTCTTCAGATCCCAAGCTCTGATACCATGCGAATTTTCACATGCAACTCTATGTGACTAATTTCAGATTTTAAAATTGCTTCTTGGTGATCTAACTATCATTGAACAACTTTACATTGAAATTATTGACTGAAAACATATGCAACGGGAACACAAAGATTGTATATGAATCATCAATACACAAGAGAACAAATATTTATGTTTTGTAACTTTATCCAATTCTCCAAATCTAAGGAACAAAACCAGTCCTCTCAAATTTTCCAAATTTGAGGATAGAAGTAGTCCTCTCAAAATTACCAAATATGAGGACAACCTTGTCCTCCAATATACAAAAATGAAAAACCAAACCTCAACAATATTATGGAAATATTCTCTACCCACAAATCTATTGCAGACCACTTGTACAACCTATGAAGGTCACCTGACATCAACCTATACGGACCTGCTCCTACCTAGAAGAACTTGTATGGATGTACGTTGTAGTGTACCTTTTTCACTACTGAGTCTTTTAATGCATTGTGTAACAATCTGTACACACTTCTTACATAACACATACAGTTCAGTATATACTCCACATGCATTTAAACAAGTAAACACATTTAACTCAGAGTAAAACATATGAATTATTGCTATATTCAACAAGCATTTAGCCTTATCATATTAATTCATATACACAGCAGAAAGCATGATACATAAACAACTCAGTCATGCAAAACATGATCAAAACATAATTCAGATACTTATCTTTATCAATGGTGGAATCCACCAACCAAGTGCAGGCTTCCCACGAACCTCCCAGCCGTAGACCGCACTGCTCATCAACTCAACAGTGGGTCACCCCCGAGCTAGGACTGAGCTCCACGCCAGGGTAAGGAATCTAGACTCAAGCTAAGGTTACAGGGAAAACAACACAGAAATATCTGGAAGGATTCTTCCCAAAGATGCCATCTTACGCCCACTACTACCAGACTCTCATTCCCCACATGTCTGTTCCACCCGGAAGTATACACCTTCACAAGCACAGTCCATCGGTGCTAACCTCCCTCTCTGGGTCTTGGCAACAGGCCGGATCAGGAAGTCTCAGAGCCTGAAGCTGGTGCTGGACACTCTCTGGAAGAAACCACTTCCCAGCAAACTCTTTCACCTGGAAAGAGTTGCTCGCAGGCTTGACAACCTGCCTCTTCCAACATCAGCCACCTCCCTCACCTGGAGAGAGGTCATACACAAGCTCAGCACAGGCTTACTCTGGCCACTATGCCACACGCAGACCAGCACTGCATGGCCACAACAGCCAATCGGGAAAATGAACACGGGTTTCCTCACTGGTTCAACAACACATAATGGTCTCACAGTCGAGTCTTCGGGACAGAGAATCCACGCACAGGCTCGCTCAGCTTTCCCGAACAACCCAAGACTCTTTCTAGAAATTCACACAGGCTTTTGGTTCAATATGGAGGTATTCACGGGTTCTCTTAGAGCC
>ML788546.1:50457-67795 GCA_009831015.1 Picea engelmannii | reverse complement strand
TGTGTCTCTATAATATTTCTTCAACATCCAGATGAATGTTCGTTGGACTTGAGTACTTGAGATTTCATGTGCATAAGATTGTTCGGTCCAAAAATAGGAAGCATGGAAACAAACCCCATATATCCCATGGCCCCGATTATTTTCTCGTGGGAACATATACCAGATGTAAGAGAAAACCAATGCCACGACATCTTTTCTTTATATATCAAATTGTTTGATGCAAATGTCGATGCATGTTTCTATATAGAACCTTGTGGGAACTTGCTTGCAACCTATTTGGAGTTTAGTTGGTTCTTGTTTGTATGCTTCGTCTGTCAATTTGTATATCGTGGAACTCTGAGTGTTGTTTGGAGGACATAGAACAATAGAATTGCAATTTTTTAGCCAACTAGCCTACAAGTCCGCATGTCAATGTGTATGGTGTTGTGACGTGAATGTAGTAAGTGGCTTGTTTTAGCACTTTTCCTTGATTGGTGAACTAAGTAAAATTAATCTCCTGGAATAATTTGAAATAAACGAATATATATTGTGCGAAGTCCAATTGTGTTATCATATCAACAAGAGGCCCTTAAAATTCAAATTGGTCATTGTTATGCTTGCGGTGATAGAATTTAAAAAAGCTTTGTTTTGTTTCCTTCGTTTTTTTTTAAATAAGAGATTTAACATCCTTTGATAATTTTATGTAATTAAATTGTACAATATCAATATTTAATATTAATAATTTAGTATTTGAAAATAATGTTTTTAGATAATGTTAGATATATAACATATATGTTATATGTTATACATGTAAACAATCACAATATTGAGCTAGGCAGTCCTGGAGTCCGTCTATCAATTTGTGTATCGCAGAACTCCGAGTGTTGTTTGGAGGACACAGAACAATAGCAGTGTAATGTTGAGCAAGCCAACCCACAAGTCTTCCTGTCAATTTGTATATCGCGAAACTCTGGGTGCTATTTGTAGCACACAGAAAAATAGAGGACCAATTTTGAGCCCGCCAGCCCGAGAACCCACGATCCAAAAAGTGGCTAAGTATGGAATGAGGGATCCGTACATGATCTATAAAATCTCATGTCCATACTTTATAAAAGTACATATTTAGTATGTATCACTTGTTTCTCAAAAAATTTCTATGTGTGAAAGTTGGCGGATACACGTGTTCAGATTTCCACTTACTTTTATATTGCCAGCTCGACCGACCACTTCCCCATTTCATATTGTACATATTACATGTAATACATATTCAATCTTGAACCTCCCAGTCCAAGAGTTCGTCTTTCAATTTATATATTGCGGAACTTCGAGTGCTACTTAGAGGACACATAACAATAGAAGTGCAAATGAGGGATCCGTACATGCTCTATAAAATCTCATCTCCATACTTTATAAAAGTACATATTTAGTATGTATTACTCATTTCTTGAAAAATTTCTAGGTGCGAAAGTTGGTGGATACACGTGTTCATATTTCCACTTACTTTTATATCGCCAGCCCGATCGACTGCTTCACCATTTCCTATTGTACATATTACATGTAATATGTAATACATATTCGTTCTTGAACCCACCAGTCCTGGAGTCCATCTGCCAATTTTTATATCGTAGAACTCGAAGTGTTATTTGGAGGACATAGAACAATAGAAGTGCAATGTTGAGCCAACTAGCCCGTAAGTCCGCTTGTCAATTTATATATCACGGAACTCTAGGTACTATTTGTAAAACACAGAACAATAGAGGCCCAATTTTGAGCCCACCAGCCCGAGAACCCGCGATCCAAAAAAGTGGCCAAGTATGGAATAAGAAATTCATGCATGCTCTATAAAGTCTCATGTCCATACTTTATAAAAGTACATATTTAGTATGTATTACTCATTTCTCGAAAAATTTCAAGGTGCACAAGTTGGCAGATACACGTGTTCAGATTTCCACTTACTTTTATATCACTAGCTTGATGAACCGCTTTCCCGTTTCATATTGTACAAAATTTTTGGAACGTGATTTTTCGATTACGCGGGTTTTTCTTTTAAACAAGATATTTAACATCCTTTAATAATTTTGTGTAATTAAATTGTACAATATCAATATTTAATATTAATACTTTAGTATTGAAAATAATTTTCTTAGATAATGTTAGATAGTTGATAGGGATCACCATCTGTAAACAATCGCAATCTTGAGACCACCAGCCCATATGTCAATTTGTATATCGCGGAACTTTGAGTGTTGTTTGGAGGATACGAAACAATATATGTGCAATGTTGAGCTAGCTAGCCCACAAGTCCACCTGTCAATTTCTATATCATGGAACTCTGAGTGCTATTTGTAGGACACAGAACAATAGAGGCCCAATTTTGAGCCCGCCAACCCGAGAACCTGCGATCCAAAAAGTCCCTAATTATGGAATGCAGGATCTGTACATGCTCTATAGAATCTCATGTCCATACTTTATAAAAGTACATATTTAATATGTATTACTCATTTTTCAAAAAATTTCTAGATGCGAAAGTTGGCGGATTCACGTCTTCAGATTTCACTTAATTTTATATCACCAGCCCGACCGACCACTTCATCGTTTCATATTGTACAATTTTTTTTGTCTAATTAAATTGTACAATATCAATATTTAATTTTAATAATTTAGTATTGAAAATAATGTTTTTAGATAATGTTAGATAGTTGATAGGGATCACCATCCGTAGACAATCACAATCTTGAGCCCACCAACCCTGGAGTTCGTCTGTCAATTTTTATATCGCGGAACTCCAAGTGTTGTTTGGAGGACACAAAACAATAGAAGTGCAATGTTGAGCTAGCCAACCCACAATTCTTCTTGTCAATTTGTATATCACAGAATTATGGGTGCTATTTGTAGGGCACAGAGCAATAGAGGCCCAATTTTGAGCCCGCCAGCTCGAGAACCCGCGATCCAAAAAGTGGCTAAGTATGGAATGCGGGATCTGTACATGCTCTATAAAATCTCATGTCCATACTTTATAGAAGTATATATTTAGTATGTATTACTCGTTTTTCAGAAAATTTCTAGGTGTGGAAGTTGGCGGATTCACATCTTCGGACTTCACTTACATTTATATCACCAGCTCGACCGACCGCTTCCCTGTTTGATATTGTACAATTTTTTTTTGTCTAATTAAATTGTACAATATCAATATTTAATATTAATAATTTATTATTGATAATAATGTTTTTAGATAATGTTAGATAATTAATAGAGATCACCATCCGTAAACAATCACAATCTTGAGCCCGCTAGCCCTGGAGTCCATCTGTCAATTTGTATATCGCAGAATTCCGAGTTTTGTTTGGAGGACATGGAACAATAGAAGTGCAATTTTGAGCCATCCAACCCGCAAGTCTGCTTGTCAATTTGTATATCGCAGAATTCTGGGTGCTCTTTGTAGGGCACAGAACAATAGAGGTCCAATTTTGAGCCCACCAGCCTGAGAACCTGCGATCCAAAAAGTGGCCAAGTATGGAATGTGGGATCCATACATGCTCTATAAAATATCGTGTCCATACTTTATAGTACATATTTAGTATGTATTAGTCATTTTTCAGAAAATTTCTATGTGTGGAAGTTGGTGGATTGACATCTTTAGATTTCACTTACTTTTATATCACTAGCCCGACCAATTGCTTCCCTGTTCGATATTGTACAAACTTTTTGGCTTGTGGTTTTCTGAATAGGCAAGTTACTAGATAGGCGGGTTCAATATTGCGTTTCCATTGTTCCGTCGCCTGCAAACAACACCCTAACTTCTGTGATCTACAAATTGGAAAACAAATTGAAATAAAAGAATATATACTATGCGAAGTCTAGTGGAACAATCATATGAATGAGAGGACATTAAAATTCAAATTCGTCATTGTTATACTTGCGGTGAAGATAACAGTACAAAAACTTTACTTAAACATCCAAAAATTGATTTTCTTGTAACTTTTCGACGCTTCTCTTATACAAACAAATCCTGGAAACTATAAACATCGCTCCTTGTATCTATTCCTTGATTGAAGAACCTGCTAACATGTTTAATGCACTCCATAGTTATTGTTAAGACCATCAATGGTTCTTTCTTACAACAATTCCCGCTTCCGAAAATTGCCATCCTCTTTCTCTTTTTCCCTCTACTTTCCCTTTCTTTACTTACTCATTTTTCAGAAAATGTCTAGGTGCGGGATTTGGAAGATTCACGTATTCATATTTCCATTGTTACTTTTTATCACCATCCCGACCAGACGCTTCCTCGTTTCATATTGAACAAACTTTTTGAATCGTGGGTTCCTGCATAAGCGGGTTCAACATTGCATTTCCATTGTTCTGTCGTTTGCAAATAGCAACCAGACTTCTGTGAATTACAAAGTAGAAAAAAAAATTCCCCTTCATCTCGTATGATTTCTCTTTCTATTTACTTGGTCCTTTTTTCTTAATGTCTCATGCCTTTATATACAACACCATAAGTTCAACAATATACAAATTTCCCTCTCGACATTGCGCTTCCATTGTTCCCCTACGCACACACAACACCCGAAATTCCACGATATACAAATTGACAGCCAATATCTGTCACTGAGATGCAATATGACCATCATCCCCTCATGTCTCCTGGGTATATCTTCTAACCCTTTTTTTTTGTAACCTGCCTGAGCGCTTTCCATACTTGGGCATTTCTTGGAATTTGTTTTGCGAGTTGGCGGGTGGAAGAAATGTACAATTCTTGGTCTCTCTTTGCCATCACGATTACCTTCGTACTTATTTCTATATATGCAATTATTAAGCTTCAATGCTAGTAGTTCATCCTGCAGGAACCATTAATATTGTCATTAATGTCTAGAAGGCTGGAGAATATTTTTCATTACTACGAATTAAACCAAGATTTGCGGAGAAGAGTGTTATCCTTTCCAAGTATTCATTTCAAACATGATGCAATCTCTTTCGTGCGTCGGCTAGTTATCACCTTTAAGAAATCTCTAATTCTTAATCTCTCTTCGCCATCATTGCCACCTTCGCACTTTTTTCTAAATATGCAATTAGTGAGATTTAAAGATAACAACTCATTACGCACGAACTCTGGATATTTTCATTAATCAATGAAAGGCTCGAGGAGATCTTCCATTGATACGCATTAAACCATGGTTTGCAGAGGTTTATATTATCCCTCACCAATTTTCATTTCAAACATTGTCTGGAGAAAATGGAAATTCTCATTAACTTGTGGAAGCAATTCTATCCAGATACAGTAAACACATTCGAGCATGATGGCCAGAGGTTCCAGTATTCCAGGGCATATTCTTACTACTCATCTCCCTCCGCCCAGGAGAAAAAAAGGAGATGGTCCCTTGGTACACCGAGAGATATATTTCAATCCAAATAATTCCAAGGCAACCCTGCCTACTCAGAGAACCTGCCCAGTTGCATTGATGGCTGGCACAAAGGTTGATGCCATGGATTCCGAGCAAGAAGAAGATGATATGATGGGCGATCATATGACAACAAATGATGGAAATGCAGAGATTGTTCCCACTCTTGTGCCCAAATTGAAATCAACCATAACGGGCGAAACTTCCTGGCTCAGTGATGGCGGTCTTGACAACACCAAAAGAAGGATTTTCATAAAAGAAATCGACGTTGAACGCAATTAGTCCATTCTGGGCAGAATACTTTCACTGTAAGGAAATGATATGTTGATTCTCCCAGATATATATTTCAAGCCAATAAAAATATTCAATTGCGGGACTACTATCATGTTCTCTGGAAATACAATTAAAATCTTCGGGAATGAGGATCAAAAATCCCACTAGTGCAAGGCATATTTCTACTAGTCATATCCTTCCACCCAAAATGGACTAATTTGGGCCTATGGAATTACACATGAAACCTGTGTCCCTAAAGTTTTTTGACTGTGGAGAGGCATTTTCTTGATGCCTCCTAACTTTCAGTTAAGGGATATTACATTTATCGTGCAAATTTTTTCTCCTTCTTCCTCATGGGAAGCTTCTGAGCGCTATCAATTTTACCACATGATGATGAATCGAGGAGAAAACTGCAAGGATTTCCTGGAAAAAAAGGCATGGTAATATGTTGTGTATGCATGTTGAAGAGAATCTCGATGGGTTCTGCATACTGTGGATCCCGTGCCTGTGTTTGTGGCAGATATGTTCAATGTTTTGGCCCAAAGAACTGGGTCCAATTTCTAAGGATAGATGTACACTACTCGGTGTTTTTTTTTTTTTTTTTAAATGGATTTTCTGTTAAAATTTTTTGCCTTGGAGTCTTCATTGCTGCTTCTTTTCTGGATTTAACGCCTCTTCTCATTGGCATGGTTCGATAGTCTCATAGTTCTGTGATATTGTATTTTCTTAGGTAATTTGTTCTAAGATGGAACATCTAACAATTATGTGACAATGTACTATGTCGACCCACTAGGCTTTTATGCAAACAAAAAATGGATTACACACATTTTCAAACCAACATTCAATTCTATTCGGAATGCAGATAGAACATAGCAATACCAAATTACAATGTTGCAGGAAAATTGTCACTCTTATTTCTAGACATGCAATTATTAGTCTTTAATGCTAACAACCCATAATGCAAGAAGTTTAATACTTAAGTTAATGTGTTACAGTCATGGAAGAATGTGTCAAGAACACACTTACACCCATATTTAAAATCCTTTAATAAATTTTTGTAATTAAATTGTACAATATCAATATTTAATATTAATAATTTAGTATTGAAAATGATGTTTTTAGATAATGTTAGATAGTTGATAAGGATCACCATCCGTAAACAATCTCAATCTTGATCCCACCAGCCCTGGAGTCCATCTGTCAATTTGTATATCGTGGAACTCCGAGTGTTGTTTGGAGGACATAGAACAATAGAAGTGCAATGTTGAGCCAGCCAACCCGCAAGTCCGCCTGTCAATTTGTATATCGTACAACTCTGGGTGCTATTTGTAGGAAACAAAGCAATAGAGGCGCATTATTGAGCCCACCAGCCTGAGAACCCACGATCCAAAAAAGTGGCCAAGTATGGAATGCAGGATCCGTACATGCTCTATAAAATCTCATGTCCATACTTTATAAAGCTACATATTTAGTGTGTATTACTTGTTTTTCAGAAAATTTATAGGTGTGGAAGTTGGCGGATGCACGTCTTCAGATTTCATTTAATTTTATATCACCAGCCCGACCGACCACTTCCCCATTTCATATTGTACAAATCTTTTTGTTTAATTAAATTGTACAATATCAATATTTAATATTAATAATTTAGTATTGAAAATAATGTTTTTATATAATGTTAGATAGTTGATAGGGATCACCATCCATAAACAATCACAATCCTGAGCCCACAAACCTTAGAGTCCATCTGTCAATTTGTATATCGTGGAACTCCGAGTGTTGTTTTGAGGACATGAAACAATATAAGTGCAATGTTGAGCCAACCAACCCGCAAGTTTTCCTGTCAATTTGTATATTGTAGAACTCTAGGTGCTATTTGTAGGACACAGAGAAATAGAGGCCCATTTTTTAGCCCACCTACTTGAGAACCCGCAATCCAAAAAGTGGCCAAGTATGGAATGCGGGATCCGTACATGCTCTATAAAATCCCATGTCCATACTTTATAAAAGTACATATTTAATATGTATTACTGGTTTTTAGGAAAATTTCTAGGTGTGGAATTTGGCATATTAATGTCTTCAGATTTCATTTACTTTTATATCACCATCCTGACCGACCGCTTCCCCGTTTCACATTGTACAAACGTTTTTGTCTAATTAAATTGTACAATATCAATATTTAATATTAATAATTTAGTATTGAAAATAATATTTGTAGATAATGTTAGATAGTTGATAGGGATCACCATCCATAAACAATCGCAATCCTAAGCCCACCAACCTTGGAGTCCGTCTGTCAATTTGTATATTGCGGAACTCCGAGTGTTGTTTGGAGGACACAAAACAATATAAGTGCAATGTTGAGCCAGCCCACCCGCAAGTCCTCTTGTTAATTTGTATATCGTGGAATTTTGGGTGCTATTTGTAAGGCACAGAACAATAGAGGCCCAATTTTGAGCCCTCCAGCCTGAGAACCCGCGATCCAAAAAATGTAGATGCTCTATAAAATCTCATGTCCATACTTTATAGAAGTACACATTTAGTATGTCTGACTCATTTTTCAAAAAATTTCTAGGTGCGGAAGTAGATGGATTCATGTCTTCAGATTTCACTTACTTTTATATCACCAGCCTGATCGAATGGTTCCCTGTTTCATATTGTACAAAATTTTAGGCTCGCAATTTTTCAAATAGGTGAGTGATGCAGTGCCCCCAACTCAGCAGGGTCTGTTGACCTCCCAGTCACCGGATCTTCTCAATATTCGAGTTAGAGCAACTCTTCGATTCCCCACTAGAATCTTCAAGAAATGTCCACAGGTCCTTTTCACGAAACTTTGTTGTGCGAACAAGCACCAGGTGCAAGCTTCTCTCACACGACCACTGGTTGTGACCATGAGCCTAACCCAAAATGTGTTTCAAAATTTCGTGTGTTGGGTCTTTGCATGTGAATCACCTCGATTCTCCTAACCTCCGAAACCACAACTTGAGTTTAGCGTGTACTAGCTCCTCCCTTATATTCCTTCAATGTGACCTCTGGTCATGACCCGGGGCTCAACTCTCAAGTGCGTCAGGATTTCGCATATAGATAACTCCGATATAATTAGATCTACGGTCCACGATATTCCTTCAATCGACAACTACGATCAAGTTGCGATTTTGTGTTTCACGACTTTGGAGGTTGGTTCACAATTGTTCTCCCGATTCCCGATTTCTCGATATTTTCGAGCATCAGATTGACGGTCCATACTTTTCCTTCGATCAACGACTGTGATCAAGTCGGGATTTCACATTTCGCGACTTTGGGATTCCCCTTACTTTCATTCTCCTGATATCTGAGATCACGATGACACTATATCAACAGTCCAGATCTTCCTGGATCCAACGGCCCAAACCAAGTCGATATTTCACCTTTTGATCCTTTACCTCTTATGGAGTCCCTTCGACACTTAGTCAAATTCTAAATCTGTGCACTCCTTGCAGAAGATTCCTACGCAAGACTTGGTTCTTGCGGATGACTGTGCATGCCTTGCAGTAGTCGCTTTGCACTCCTTGCAAAGTGGAAGTTTCGTGCTATCTCTTATGAGCTTCAGAATCGAAACAGATCCCGTCACGCACTCCTCTTATTCTGTGTGCACACCTTGCACTTACTCAATAGAAGAGAAACAATTGAAACGTATACTAACATTCACAGTTTCATCCGTTCATAACAAAATTCCTTTATTTATGAAAACACAATAACAGAGAATTACAAACAGTAACAGTGTTATGCATTTGAGTCAATTTTCCACTGTCATATTCATTCAAAAGTAAATGGCTACAAATAATATCCAAACCATAACTCAAAACTCAGAAAATTCCTACTAACTTGCAACAGCCTCATTTGGGTGTACAAAACCTCTATTTATCTCAGAGGGTCCTTAGGGTTTCCCCCCCGACTACTCATCTACTCGAAACGAAAACCTAACTGCTACCTAAGTTCAGTTACATTCAAGGCTAGGAGTGAAAACTCCTAGATCACTCATGATCATCAGCTTCCAAGAGTTTGATCTTCTTCCATTTTTTCAATCAGCTCCAAAAGATTCACAGTAACTCCCAGTGTTTCAGATTCCAAAATTATTCACAGGTGTTGAGTTGTCATGCCACGTGTGCTCACTGATGATGCTCCTGCATCATAATCCCCTGAAAAACATTTTATGGACTCTTGTCCATGAGCTCCTGCACTGAATTTCCATGCTTCTGGATATCAACTTCATTTTCCCAACTGGCATCTTGTATTGGGTGTCCCTTCCACTTGACCAAATATTCAAGATGGGTCTTCCTCCTCGTCTTTTTGCTAATCCTCTGATCAATGATCTTATCCATCTGAGGTTTTTCTACTCTAGGCAATTTTTTCTCCCACTGAATCTTCTCTTGAACTTTTTATCCCTCTAAGACATATTCCTTGTAAGGGTACAAGTATGAAACATTGAATATGGGTGATATTCCCACATCATCTAGAAGCTCAATCTCATAGGTGTTTGCACCAAACTTCCTTAATATCTTACATGGCCTTATCTTCTTCATATTCAACTTGTTATATGTTCCCCTAGGGAACCTTTCTTTCCCAAGATCTGTCAGAACTTGATCTCCTACTTCAAATTGAAGTTCTCTGCAATGTTGATCAACTCTGCGCTTGTATTCTCGGCTAGAGCTCTACAACTTTCCTCTAATCTGGCTATGGATTTTTTTCATTTCTGCAACAAAATATTCTTCTTCAACACTTCTAATCTCATTCTATTCTAAGTCTCTCAACTCAGATACTCCCCTGGGTTGCATTCCATACAGTATTTGGAATTGGATCTTTCCAGTGCTTCTATTTGGTGAGTCGTTGTATGCAAATTCTGCTTGTGGTAGAATCTGATCCCACTGGTTATGATGCTCAATGACCAGAATCCTCAACAATTTTCCTAAACTTCTGTTTACCACCTTAGTCTGTCCATCTGTCTGAGGATGATAAGCTGAGCTGAAGGACAAATCCGACCCCAACTTCTTCCACAGTGTTCTCCAAAAATGACCAACAATGTTTTTCTCTATGTCTGAGACGATGTTTCTGGGTAGGTCGTGAAGTCTCACAACTTCCTTGAAAAACGGATTTGCAACATGGGTTGCATCACTGGTCTTTTGACATGGGATAAAGTGTGCCATCTTTGAAAATCTATCCACCACCACAAATATGGAATCACATCCTCTTTGTGTTCTTGGTATTCCTAACACAAAATCCATGTTTATCGCATCCCAAGGCCTCTCTGGTATTGGCAATGGTTAATACAATCTGGTGTTTTGTCGTTTACCTTTTGCATGTTGGAAGATTCTACATTTGTTCACAAATTTCATCACTTCTATCCTCATAACTGTCCAATAGTATGAATTTCTCAACTGTGCGGATGTTTTATCATGGCCGAAATATCCAGCTAATCCTCCACTATGATTCTCCTTCAAAAGGTTTTCCCTCATTGAACATTTTGGTATTCATAACTAATTTCCCTTGAACCACAATCCCTCTTGAATCATATACTTTGCCCATTGTCTCCTATCTCTCAGCACAAGATTCATGCATGCTTCGTATGCCTCCTTGAAATATGGATCATCACTGTACATTTCCTTAAGGTGTTCAAACCCCAAGGTCTTCACCTAAAATTCCCGCAGAATCAAACATCTCCTGCTCAATGGATCAAAAAAATTGTTAGCATTCCCATCAATATGTTTTTTGATAAAAGTAAAATTTTTCATAAACTCATTCCACTTTGCATTCTTCTGATTCAATTTTTCTTGTCTGTTGATGAATTGTAAAGCTTGGTTATCGCTATACAAGACAAATTCCTATGGGACAAGGTAATGTCTCCACTTCTCCAGCGCTTGAATTATGGCATAAAATTCCTTATCATATGTGGAGTATTTTCTCTTAGTCTCATTCAGCTTGTCACTAAAATAGGGAACCGGTCTATTATCTAGACTCAAAACTGCTCCAATTGAAATTCCACTTGCATCACATCTTACCTGAAATGTATTTTCAAAATTTGGCAAGACCAGAATTGGTCGTTCTTTTATCTTCTCCTTTAGTATATTGAATCTCCTCTCGGCCTCCTCTGTCCATTTAAAATACTTGTGCTTCTTCTTCACTGTATCCATCATTGGTGCACAAATTCCACTGAAATATCTGATGAACTTCCTATAGAAACTTTCTAATCCATGGAAGCTTCTTACATCAAACATGCTTCTTGGTAATGGCCATTATTTTATTGCTTTCACCTTCTCTAGATCCATCTTCAGTTCATTTGAAGAGATCACAAAACCCAAGTAAATGAGCTTTGTCTTCATAAAAGAGGACATCTTTAGATTTATCAACAACTTCTCCTTCTGTAGTCTTATCATTACTAGTGTCAAGTGTCTCAAATTCTCCTCTTTAGTCTTGATAAATATCGATATATCATCTAGATATACAACCACAAAATTTCCAATCAAATCTTTCAGTATTTCATTCATCAACCTCATAAAAGTTCTCGGGGAATTTGTTAAGCCAAATGGAATACCAATCCATTCATACAAACCTTCATTTGTCTTAAAGGTTGTCTTCCATTCATCACCTTCTCTCATTCTTATCTGGTGATATCCGCTTTTAAAATCTATCTTAGAAAATAAGTTTGATCCACTTAGACAGTCCATGAAATCATCCATTCTTGGAAAAGGAAATCTATACTTGATGATGATTTTGTTAATGGCTCTTGAGTCTGTACACATTCTCCATCCTCCATCCTTCTTTGGGCTCAACACAGTTGGTACTGCACATGGACTCAAGCTCTCTCTGACCAACCCCTTGTCTAACAACTCCTGGACTTGATTCTTTACCTCCTCATTCTCTTGAGGTGTCAGTCTGTACGTTTCTTTGTTTGGTATACTTTCTCCTGGTATCAGATCAATATGATGGATGATACTTCTGATGGGTGGCAATGAGTTTGGAAACTCATCCACCACTATGTTAGCAAAATTATCCAACAATTCTCGAATTTCTTCAGGCAAATCATCCATTGTAGTACTTGTAAGGACAACTCTAGGTTTCCTCACCACAACAAACTGCATCTCTTTTCCTTTCTTGACTTCTTTCAAGAGTTCCTTCCCGCTCATGAGAAGTATGCTTGTGCTGGCTTAGTCTTTCACTTTCTTCTCCTCTATTGGAAGAAACATGTGTGTCCTACCATTCTTCTCCAAGGTGTATCTATTCTTCCTCCCATCATGAATGAAATTCATGTCAAACTTCCAAGGTATTCCCAACAAAATATGGCATACATCCATGGGAATTACATCACATGGAATTTCATCTCTATATCCTCCTATTTTAAATTCAACCAATCATTTTTTAGTAATTGTTACTTGATGTCCTTTCTACAACCATGAAACTTTGTATGGCTTCAGATGTGCAGTTGTCTCCAGCTCCAATTTCTCCACCATCTCAGTGGATACTAAGTTTTCAGTACTCCCACTATCAATTATCACCTTCCAGACTCTGTCCTTAGTCTTGCAAGTTGTCCTAAAGAGACTGTTCCTCTGCACTGATTTTTCAACTTCTACCTCTAGTTTTAAGAGAACATTTCTCAACATTAGAGATGTTCCATCCTCTGCTCCTTCTACTTCAACATTTCTTCTCCATGCTTCCGAAATGTGAGCTTCACCTACTCCTTCTTTCTTTCTCTCGGGACATTCCCAAGACTTATGTCCTACCTTTCCACGGGTGTAACATCTCACTTCTCCTCCTATGCCTCTTCCTCTTCCTCTGGAAGAACTTCTTCCACCATATTGTATTCCTCGAGAAATTCCTCCTCTTTCCAAGTGATTATGTGGTTTCTCAGTCTCATATTTGGATTTTTTTTCCTTGTCATGGGAAACTCCCTTGCCTTTGTTCAAGACTGGGCTTCTACCTCTACCTCGCTGGCTTTGTTTTTTGGCCAAATTCTCCTCTACCTTCAGTGTGGACTGATAAGCATCCTCCACAGTCCTTATTGACATCATGTTGATCTCATCCTCGATTTCATACCTCAGGCCATTTATATACCTGGAAACATTTTATTCATCTTTATCTCTTTGTCCAATTCTGATATTCAGCTTGTAGAACTCCTATGTGTACTCTTTAAATGTCATACCTTTCTGTCTCATGTTCTGCAATTTACTGAAGAGATTGATCTAGTAATATTTGGGCATGAATTTAGCCTTTTGCTTGGCTACCATTCAGTCCCAATTATTTATCTTTTGTTTTCCCTTGCTTCTCCTCTCAGCCTGAAGTTCATCCCACCACAGTGCTGGATGTCCCTTGAGTCTGGTGATATCATGTCTCACCCTCTTCTCCTCATAGATGTCTTCATAGTCGAAATATTTATCCATGGATCATACCCAATCCAACAACTCTTTAGCATCTAAATTGTCTTCATACATTGGGACCTCTATCTTGGCTCTAGCTCCCAATCTAACAACTTCTCTTAGAAAGAACTCTTCGGCAAAATTCTCTCCTACAACTTCTTCGACTTCTACTTCTTCACTCTCTACATCGTTGATCTCTCCAACATCAGGTGCTCTTCTTTATGTTGCCTCCATTGCCTCTAGTCTTGCACACAGTTCTCACATTTCCCTTTCTACAACCAGATTGGATAAAGGTTGTTCCACTCGTCTCCTCGGTGGCATTGTGTCAATTGTCTCTCACACATAGAGTGTGGCTTCAAATTCTTTCGCCCCCTTTATCTCCTTCACCTAAAATCTACAGAAGAAAATCGCTCTGATACCAATTGATGTAGTGCCCCCACCTCAGTAAGGTCTACTGACCTCCTGGTCTCTAGATCTTCTCAATCTTTGAGCTGGAGCAGTTCTTCAATTCCCTACTGGAATCTTCAAGAAATGTCCACATGTCCTTTTCATGAAACTTCACTATGTGAACAAGCACCGGGCACAAGCTTCTCTCACACGACCACTGGATGTGACCACGAGCCTAACCCAAAAGGAATTTCACAATTTCACATGATGGGTCCTTGAATGTGAATCACCCCTATTATCCCAATCTTCGAAACCATGACAAGATTTTAACATGTACTAGCTCCTCCCTTATCTTCCTTCAATGTGACCTCCGATCATGACCTGGGGCTCAACTCTCAAGTGCATTGGGATTTCGTGTATTGGGAACTCACAATATGATATGATCTATGGTCCACGATCTTCCTTCGATAGATGGCTATGATCAAGTCATGATTTTTCATTTCGTGACTTTGGAGGTTGGTTCACCTCTGTTCTCCCGATCCCCGATTTCCCAATATTTGCGAGCGTCATATCGACGATCCCGAATTTTCCTTCTATCAACAACTGTGATCAAGTCGGGATTTCACGCTTCGCAACTTTGGGAGTCTCCTTACTTCCATTCTCCCGATATCCGAGATCGTTATGGTGCTAGATCGACAGTCTAGATCTTCCTGGATCTAATGGCCCAAACCAAGTTAGGATTTCACCTTTTGCTCCTTTACCTCTTATGGAGTCCCTTCGACACTTAACTGAATTGTAAATCTCTACAGTCCTTGCAGCATATTCCTACGCAAGACTTGGTTCTTGCGGATGACTGTGCACACCTTATATTAGTCACTTTGCACTCCTTGCAAAGGTGAAGTTTTGTGCTATATCTTTTGAGCTTCGGAATCAAAATGGATCCCATCACGCACTCCTTGCATTTTTTGTGCACACCTTGAACTTACTTAACAGAAGAGAAACAATTGAAACTTATACTAACATTCACAGTTTCATCCATTCATAATGAAATTCCTTCATTTATGAAAACACAATAACAAAGAATTACAAATAGTAATAGTGTTATGCATTTGAGCCAATTTTCCTCTGTCATATTCATTCAAAAGTAAATGGCTACAACTAATATCAAAATCATAACTCAAAACTTAGAAAATTCCTACTAACTCGTAGCAGCCTCATTTGGGTGTACAAAACCTCTATTTATCTTAGAGGGTCCTTAGGGCTTCCCCCCCGACTACTCGTCTACTCGAAACAAAAACCTAATTGCTACCTAAGTTCAATTACATTCAAGGCTAGGAGTGAAAACTCCTAGATCATTTGTGATCATCAAATTCCAAGCGTTTGATCTTCTTCTATTTTTCCAATCAACTTGAAAAGATTCACAGTAACTCCCAACGTTTCATACTCCAAAATGATTCCCAGGCGATGAGTTGTCTTGCCACGTGTGCTCATTGACGATGCTCCTGCATCAACGATTTACCAGATAGGTGGGTTCAATATTGCGTTTCCATTGTTCCACTGCCTGCAAACAACACCCAAACTCCGACCAACTGCCTCCACATTCCATACCTACCCACATTTCCGATTTCGGATTCTTGGGGAGGCGGGATCTAGGGTGCACTTCCATTGTTCTGTCACCTCCAAATAACACTCACACTTCTGCAATATACAAATTTACAACTAGAATGTCACATAATACCCTCTTCCCCGTTACACAGTTTTCACTCAGAAGTTTCAAGAGCTATAGTTTAACCTTCAGGTCCTCACGTCTTCTATGCAACTATTTTCACCCCATTTTTGAAGCTCGTTCGTCCGCTTTCCATACTTTTCCATTTGTCTGAATCTATTTTGTAGATCGTCGGGTTGGCGGGTTCATGAACTATCCAATTCCTAATCATTGTTTCTTGTGCCCACCACCTTTGCACTTCTTTCCAACCAAGTCCAACTGACCATTTCCCTATTCCATACTTGGCCACTTTTTTCATTGCCAGTTCCTGGACAGGAGGACTAAAGATTTCCCTTCCATTTTTCTGCAACATGCAAACAACACCCACAATTCGTCAAATATACAAACTAGTTGTTGGGCTGCCCCACCATACAGTCTTCCCTTTTTCTCATTTTGCAGTAAAAAATTCCAATACATGCAATTTGAATGTCATCCTTCACCTCTACTAGTAATCCCCTTTAACCCTATTTTGAAACCCGTCCGACCTCTTTTCATGCTTCGCCATTCCTTGCTTACACTCTTCTCTTTTACGCATTTTGTAGTTAAAATTTCTGAGACATACAATCTGACCGCTCGTCCTCACGTCTACTCTGAATTCCTTGTATTTTGAAAACTGTGCGACCACTTTTCATATTTGGCCATTCCTTATTTGCACTTATTTATAATAAAAGAATATTATTTATAATAAAGAAAATAAATTTAGTCGTTAGGTCCTACCCTTCAAAAAGCAACCAAGATTTGCGGAGATCTCCCATCAATACACATTAAACCAAGATTTCTGGAAGGTTATATTATCTTTTCCGAGTGTTGATTTCAAACACCATGGAATGTCATTCGTGGGACCTCGGGTTGGTCCATTCACAAAATATTCAAACCCTAATTCCGAAAATGAGCTCGATCGACCGTTTCCCTATTCCATACTTAGTCATTTTCCCGCAATTCCGCAAATGTACAAACCGTCCACTGAATTGCACCATCATGCCCTCTTCCATTTTACGTGTTTTGCAGTCAAAAATTCTGACTCATGCAATTTCACTGTTGGACACTCACCTCTCATTATCTCCTGTGAATCTATTTTGAAGCCCGTCTGACCGCTTTTCATACTTGGCCATTCCTTGCTTTCTCTTCCCATCTTCGTCACCTTCGCACCT
>ML788546.1:23999-42523 GCA_009831015.1 Picea engelmannii | reverse complement strand
CATCGATATTGTATTGTGTATCAGAGAGAAAGGAAAGAACTTTTTCGATATGCGATGTATCGAAAAAGATGAGAGGAACCTCGTCGATACATGACGTATCAGGGAAGATGAGATAAACCTCACCGACACATTTTGTATCAGTGATGATGAGATGAACCTCATCAATACACCATCTATTGATGAAGATGAGATGAACCTCATCAATAGGTGATGTATCAACAAAGATGAGATGAACCTCGCCAGTACATCATGTATTGACGAAGATGAGGGAAATCACAATGGTGTGTCGATGACATAAGCTTCATGGTCGCTGATACATCAAGAACATTAACCAAGGCTTAAGTGACATACATATCGACAATGATAGCAAGATGGTTGTCAGTGTATTGGTAGTCAAGGATTGATTGTGTCGATGTATCAAAAAGGAAATCACTAACTCACCTATATTGGCTGTATTGGAAGAGGAAGAAGGATGTTCACTAATATACTATGTATCAACGAAGAAAGATGGAACTCACCTATACCATGTATCGGTGGGTTAGAGTGATCTGAATAAATGATGAAAATGGTAAAGTATGGAGAGTGGGAAGAGAGACTTGGGATTTCCCATTTTCACACTATATTTTGAGAGGATTTTCTGTAGAAACTTTTAGTAGGGTGGCCCATTTAGTTCTCTTAGGGAAAAGGTAAGAGAAGAAATTATGGATTGTGTTTTGTTGACACAGCAAATGGCGAAACATTGGGTGAAGACAAAATCTCTGCTAACCTTCCCTAACTTATGAGAAAAATGTAGAGGGTCATACAATTACTTTTAAGATAATAAATTTTGGAATTAATGTGCAAAAGTTACTTGAAAGATTACATTTTGGTGGTGTTATAGTCCAAAAATGCCTTACATGTGCATACAAGACATTGTCCTTTCCACTTACATAATTTTCCAAAATATTGTTGAGTCTTCTTCTTAAAAAACTATTTTTGGGAAAATGTACATGCCTTTCTCAACTGATAGCTCACGTACACATGCATGTTGCATACTAGTTATCCCACATACATATGCGAGCTCCATACTAGTTAACCCGTGTTTACCTCCAAAAATTGCAAAAAATATAAAATTGCAAGGAATTTAGCGGAGTTTACGGGCTATTGATGGTTTCATAACCATTTTACCCCTTGTATCCCTTCCCCAAACTGAATAACCATATTTTTCTCATATAAAAAGAGATATTGGGATGTCATTTGAAGAGGCAAGCAAGAGAATAAGAGAACTCTGCCAAAATCCCTTCCACTTCTTAGCCCAAGTTTTACATCCCATTCTGAGTTTTGGCCTTAGGATTCCCCTCCATCCCTTTCTCCTTCCCTAAGTGATAAGTTGGTTGTGAGAAGAAAGTATGGGATTGATGCACTTGGAGCCAATATATTGAGCCCAGACCTAGTTCGTGGAGCGATTACCAACAAAGGTTGTAATCATTTTTGTCTTGAAACTTAATAAAAGAGTTCATTCTTGTCCCAAAAAATTATGTCTATATGATTTTATTGATTTATGAATTTATGTCTATATCTTAACATTGAAAGTGATAAGTAGAGAGTATATGTGTTGTAGCATCGTTTTCCTAATCTTTTGCAGGTCAGGTTTGGGAGGAGACCTGCAATTTAGGAAGATGCAAAGATGAAAGAGATCTACACTAGACACAAGGACTAAAGGTGCACCCATTAACCTTATTTCCTCTCTCTTGTCATTCAGTTTAGGTAGTTTTTGGGGTAGCTTAAGGGTAGAACCATATTTTAATGGAAGTCAATGCTTTGTCTGTACCTAGACCCAGTATAGGAGGATTTTCCCCATAGTAGAATTGACAACTCCATTGGGAGTCTCTCTAGGGTCTTGGTGGGAGATTTTGGTTTGATTCGGTTTTTTCATTTTTATTTTTTTTTAAGTTTACTGAGTCATTTTAGGGTCTTTGGTCACCTTCTAGGAGCCTACCATCCTTCCCTTCCCAATCAGTTATCCAAACCCTTTTTATTTTTGAAAATGTTCATAGGTGTACGTTCCCTAGCCTCTTTTTAGCCCGCATACATATGCAGTCTACACAGTGTATCGCCCACATACATATGCATGCTACTTGAGAACAACCTGCATCTCTTTGTTTTGGAAGGTTTTAAAAACAAAATATTTCTCTTTCCTAACAGGAAGCTTTGTGCTTATCAGACCTTCTGGAACTCTTCAGGGTCTTTGTTAGTGGTCTTTGGTTGGGTCAAAGTTTCAGTTTAGCTTTCTCTTTGTAAAAGAACCCTTGTTGTTTCTTCATCTTCTTTTGTTTTCTTTAGAGGTTTATATTTGACCTATAAGCGTTAGATCCTCCTGCGGATTCTAGTGCGTCCTTGCATTCAGGAAGTGGTTTAGGGTTTGTATGAGTATTTGTTTTTATTTTCTCTTTATCCGGTTTATTCTTTGAAAACAAAAAAAAAAATCTTTTACTTCTGTTTTTATTTTCTAGGCATTTCGAAAAATAAAAAAATATTGCATTCAATTATGCATTGAGTTTGGTAATTGTAGCATAGGTTGTCTTTTTACAAAGGAAAAAAGTTATTTTTCAAAATTCCTTTCTTGCTTTTTCCCTGAAAGTTTAATAGTTTGCATTGTAAAACAAAAAGCTCATTCTAGGAAATTTTTTGCATTATAGGATCTTGAAATACTATTTTGAGAAGTTTTCATTTACAAAGATTTACAAGGATTTTCTTTCAATTTGAAGAATCTAGTTTGATTTTTCACGAATTCTCTAAAGTCTTTCTTCTCTTTCGTCTCTTCCAAACACCAGAAGTTACACGTTTGTACCCTTTTGAGTAATTCAAGAAAATAAAAATCAACGCTTAACACTTAAAATAAATTAGAACTTTTTGCTTGTAGGGTTCACGAACTAGTCTAGTCTCTAGGTCCCTGAATTAGGTGTGGAGAGGAAACTCTTCAAGGCCATCTAAACAAACATAGGAGTCTATGATAGAGAGTGTCAGAGTCTAGTATCATAAGATTTAGTTGGTACCCCACTCTAACATAGGGGATAAACACGAGGTCGCGTAAGGAAAGGTAGAGGAGATAACCCCTCCAAATCCATCCTGGAAGTAGTGGGGATTGTATATTGAGGCTCATTATTGGGAATTACAATGATCACATTTGACTACGGAGCCTTGTGGACCTCGAATACATTGAATATATTCAGTTTTCTTCCATACCATTTGCCTTCGGTACCCTTGAAAGGATTTGGAATTTGTTATTCTACTCATTACGATAAGATTGATTGTTGACTATACCCGCTTGGCGACTGACTGTGAGCTGGAAACCTAGTTGCCTATTTTTAGGGACTTACATGGGTGACTGTGGGGGTATACCATGGTACCCAGGGTAGACATTGGATCGTTCTTTGCAGAGTATACCTAGAGGGTGTTTCCATGTTCGAGTTACACTTGCACAGGTATGTTTCTCTAGTGTCGATTGGTGTAATTGTTCTTCCTACTAGTCAATTGTTTGCTTGATTTTATATTAGGAAATCTTTAGTCTGTGCTCTTTGTTTCATGCTAGCTAAACCTTAAAATTTCGATTGATCATTTCACAAGGTGGAATATCAACAACTATGTCGTTCGCGTAGGCTTTAGGGCCTACTTCCAGTTACTTTGGAGCCACCTCTGCCACCATTGAGGTGCATGCTAGATCAAGAAGGCTTGTTCGAAGCTACCAAGCCAAAGGAAAATATACCCAAGACAAATCTGAGAGAATAATTTTATACACCAGAGGAATCCATTCTTTCTGACCTCGATACTGAAGGTCTCAGGCCAAAAAACCCTTCGATCACCTACTTATGAACACTGCTTCTAATTCATATAATCTCTTCCAAGGTGACTTCACCTGAAATGCAATTTGTTCGCCAAGTGACAATGGAAGCAACTAATGCTACTTCATTAGGGAGTCCTCATACTCCCATATCGACTTCCATAGGAGGGGGCATTGTATCTCTTCCCACACCTCCTCCTGTCAGTACTAGACCATCCAGATTCCCACTAATTTGGGCAATAACACAATCCCTTCAATGACTTTAACCATTGTTCCCTCCATCTAGAATGTGTATGGCGCTCCCTTTTCATTTGGATGTCGAGTTTTGACTCTAGTTCGGTTCTACCATACTCTACTATACAGACCAGCTCTAATGCTCCCTTGCAAGGACCCAACGTGGGCACTACTTCCCCGCTCAATGCTATCCCTTACGGTGGGGGTCACATCCCACCTCCATCCCATTTTCTCAGAGGCACTTTCCAACAACCGATCGTGCTTAATACCAGCTATAGTTTGTTCAGTGGGGGGACCCATGGACCTCAATCCTACATGAACCTAGTGGGATATATGCCTTTTTATTTGTTTGGAACATTTAAAAATAACGCTTTCTCATCGTCTTCTTTGTCGGCCGAGGTAAACCCCATTTCTGGTCAACAAAACCCTACACAAGGTTTCATTCCTTCGTAAGGAGTGATGACAAGAGTTTACTCCTCACAAGGTCTTGGAAATCCTTAGCAAGGATCATTTCCTTTTGTTGGGATGCCAATTGGGGGGAACTCCTCCCACACTTTGTGGAACCCTGGGAAAGATTCAATACCTATGTCAGGATGGTTGGCTAGGGGCATCCCCAACCAAGGTCCTTGGAATACTGTACATGGAGTAATCCCTGCACAAGGAATGTCATCCAACTTCGGGAATCAACCAATGATGAAGAATCAAATGCAAGTCCCTTTTACTGAATAAGGGAACCATGGTATCTACCAAAACCCTGGCCAATAGTCAAACTTTTCCCAACAACCTGGTGCCATCCAAAATCCAGGCCCCTCTTTTCATGTAAATCTACCACAACCAAGACCACCTTTTCTAGAAACTCTTCATTTTCTAGACTTGTTGAGACTTTTGAGCGACCCAATCTTTCATGATCCGCATTGACCCCCATGCCAACTAATTTTCCCTCAGACATCCCTAAGTTTGAAGGCAAGCCTGGAGAAGATCCAAGTGATCATGTCATGACTTTTCACTTATGGTGCTCATCCAAATTGTAAAAGGATGATTTCATTCAATTGTGTTTGTTTCAATGCACTCTTATAGGGGGTGTCGCAAAATGGTATATCGAGATCGATAGATCAAAGTATGCTTACTTTAACGACCTCACGATGGTCTTATTAAACCATTTCCATCTATCGGTAAAATACGATGCCGACACTAAGTTGTTGGCCAACTTCGAGCAAACGAAAGATGACCATATCTCAGATCACATTCGAGAATGGTGACAACAAAATATTTTGATCAAAGTCAAGGTCCCTACCGCATTTTTGCTCGAGTGGTTCCTAAATACCTTGGTACCTTGTGTATCCAAAGACATTGCGACTTCCAGAGTTTTTTCCAAAGAAGAGGTTATTATGAGAGACCAACAACTAGAGTTGATTTACTCTCAGTCCAGTATGTTATACGATATCCTACTTGATGCAACAAGGTCAATGTTTGACAAGGCCAAACAAAAGTATGGGCCTCACGACAAAGACATAGTAGTCTCAACACAAAGCAATTCCACAGATCAGTTTTCTAATCAATTACATCAGTTATTGATTCAACAGACTATGGCCAACCAAACTCCTAATTTGAATGTCCTTGTAACCCAAAAGTTGAATGTACACATTGTGCAATCCACAAATCCCAAGGGTAACCATCAAACCAAGGGAAAGAGGAAACCTAAAAACAAGAAGGGAAAGGGGGATAAAGGCTACAAATAATATCAGTAAGGGAAAAAATGAAAAGAGAAAGGTGAAGTTTCCATGTAAGCTTTGCACAAATGAACACTTGACTCAAAAATGACCTTGGCTTGAGGAAGCCTAGAAGCTATTGGAATATAATCATACTACCGTGTTAACTAACCCTTTTCCAAAAGGGAAAAATATGGCTCAATCTTCCTCATCCACAAGCGCACTTGGGGGTATTTAAGTAACCCCTGTGCCCAATAATAACAACGGGTTCACAAAAATTTATATGATGAAAGTTGAAGCTAATATGCATACTAGGGATCATAACTACGAAATTCCAGAATCTATTGAGAAGGGAAAAGAAGCCGCCAACCCATTGACTCCTATTCAAATTGAGAAGATGGTAGGAGAAATGATGACTCACAACCATAAAAGTGTGTTCAAAAGGGATTCTCACAACCCAAATGCAAGGGCTGCACAGAATTACTCCATCGTGGAGGATCTGGCACAAACTCCTTGTGCAAATGTCTGCACTGGAGGTCCTCTAGAGTATCCCCTCATAGAGGAAAGCATTGTTGTTTGCTTTGGGAGAGATCAACACCACTAACTTAGGAATGATTGTTTTTACCCTATTGACCATAACCCTTAGCTTCCTCACCATGTCGCTTTTCAGATAGTAGTGTTGTACAACACGAAATCGTTGACATGGAACATTTTTTGTATGGTGGTGGATGAGGGTGACTCGAATTGCATGATTTTGTTGGTATGTTGGAAGGACATCGACCAACTTGAGTTGTCTCTGTCGCCCACATTGCTAATGACGCTTGACGCTCGATCTTTCAGACCACGTGGCATAATTCCCTCTTTCCCTATGCAGTTGGAGGGAAAAATTGTGTGTGTCGAAGTAGAAGTAGTTGATACACCTCTTAACTACAATATTTTGTTAGGGAGGAGTTGGACCTATGCCATAACAATGGGTGTATACATCGTTTTTCGGGTCTTATGTTTTCCTCACGAAGGCTAGATCATAACCATTGATTAGTTATCGTTCTCCCATCCTAAACCTTCATCAAGGGCATCCACGGTCCTATTGATTGATAACCCGCAACAAGGTACTGTCAACTTAGGTGCTGGATTATTTCCATATTTAATGGGGACTTTTGATTATCTGTCGTTTTCCAATGATGTTAGGTTTGTTTTGGCTATCCCCGACCAACCGAAGGCCACAATATTTCAAGTCACGCCTTTTAGAATGAGTTAGTTAAATGACCCATCAAATTCGATGGAATGGGTAGGGAACCTTGGAATGGACATGCCCTTATCCACTACTGAGGTTGCACACAATATTGTCCAGCAAGCCTCGACCAAACCTGATCCGTCTCTACCACAAGAACTAGACCCTGTTCTCGAGCCTATTTGGGCTCAAGACTCTCTCGCTTCCTATGACCCTTTGGAATTAGAATTTTCCTCTTATGAGGTGATCTTGGAGGAAATGACTGGTCTAGATAGACCTTGGGATGATCTTCACCACTGATATTATTTCTTACCCAATCTCAAGAGAATAGAGGCAGGAGAGTTTGTTATGACCATGAATGGAGATGCCCCTTGTCCTATTAACCCTATGCCTATGCCCAAAATATATGTTGAGGGAAACATGGCAAGTATAACTAAGACAATTCCTATTGACATCTCCAAAACCCCTAGCATCGTGGAAAATGTCTTCATTGGAGCAGATTATTCTCCCGAAGAGATTCAAATCTACACTGAATTGTTTAAATAATTTCACGATGTTTTTTGTTGGTCTTATGAGGAGATGCCAAGCATTGATCCACATATTGTTGAACACAAGATCACGACTTATCCTCATGTTAAGCCTGTCTAATAGAAGCTTCACCCAACCAATCCTCGCAAGGCATCGATGATAAATGTTGAAGTAGAGAAACTCAACAAAGATAGTTTCATCTACCCCTTGCAATTGACAGAATGGGTATCGAACCCTATTCCTGTCAACAAGAAGCAAGTTACAATCCGTGTATGAATGGACTTTCATGACTTGTACAAATATTTCCCGAAAGAAAATTTTCCAACCCCATTTATTGACCACATAGTCAATGAATGTGCATGTTGCAAGGTCTTTCCTTTCATGGACGATTTTTTCGGGTACAATCAAATTCAAATCAAACCCGAGGACCAGCATAATTTTTATTTTTATTTTTCCTTGGGGTACATTTGCGTATAGAAAAATGCCTTTTGGCCTTAAGAATGTTGTAGCTACTTTTCAGCGGTCCATGTCATTTTCTTTCCACGACCTCAAAAACATAGTCGAGGTGTATCTTGATGATTTGGCATCATGTTCTCATAAGATATTTGATCATCCCTCCCATTTACGACTAATCTTTGAGAGGTGTCACTACTATCATATTCACCTGAATCCCAACAAGTGTATTTTTTGTGTGACATCAAGATGTTTGTTAGGTTTTATCGTGTCAACTAGAGTGATTATGGTCGATCCTCTAAAGGTTGAGGAAATAGTTCAATTTCCTCCCCCATGCACAATCCCCCAGCTTCAGATTCTACAGGGGAAACCCATTTTTCTTCGACATTTTGTTGATAAAGAGTCCAAATTTAATAAAGAGTTCATGCATCTCTTGAAAAAATGGGTCCCATTATGTTGGGATGAAGTGACTCAATGATATTTTGAAGCGTTGAAACATGCTCTGGCATCTTCCCCTCTTCTCTGTCCTCCTGATTATGGAAAACATTTCTTTTTTTATTTGGCTACTACAGAGTCTAATATTGGCATGATATTGGTCCAAGAGGATGACGTGCTCAAAGAGCATGTTATGTACTATCTTATCTGAGGCCTGGTTGGACTAGAACTCAACTACACACATGTTTAGAAACTCACTTTGGTAGCAAGTTTTTCACATTGTCCAACATTTTTCGTCATTATGTTTTACTTCACAAGACCACCTTCCTAGCTTTCATCAACCATTTTCAATATGTGTTAACACGACGGGTCATCGGTGGGAAAATCAGTCAATGGATAGTCATACTGAAATAGTTTGACTTGGATTTTGTTTCGGCAAAGTCTAAAAATTCCCTTGTCTTTGTTGAACTAATATCATAACTTCCGGTCGAGAGTGGCGATATTTCACCCAAAGAGTCACCGATCAATGGAGATATTTTTCTTATCGCATCATCGGACCCTTGGTATGGAGATATACTTGCGTATATTCAAACTTTGAAGTTCCCTTCTTCTGCTTCTCGCAATGAGCGTCGACGAATACACCATAAAGCATAGAACTATCTCATCCTCGATGAAAATTTGTATCATCGAGGATTGGATTTCATTATTTGGCGATGTCTTACTCATAAAGAAGAAAAGCTTGTTTTAAATGACCGTCACACAAGAGCATGTGGCGATCATCTGTCTAGGTTGGTGACAACCCAAAATATTCTTCGCGTTGGATACTTTTGGCCCTCATTAATCAAATATTGTGTAGAGGTGTTCAATAAGTGTCACCTGTGCCAGATATTCTCTCAGAAGATGCTGGCACACCCAACTCCCATATTCCCAGCTATTGTCGTCGGTCCCTTCACCAAGTGGGGGATTGATTTCACTACATGTCACCCAGTTTCATATAGGGGGCATCCTTATATCATCGTAGAAATAAACTACTTTACGAAGTGGGTGAAAGTTATGCCGACATTCAACAATGACAGGGAAACAACTGCCCTTTTCGTTTTCAACCAGATTGTAGCCAGGTTCGGTATTCTGAAGGATATTGTCACTAATCACAACAGTCACTTCCAGAAAAAAATGATGTTTGAATTAACATAAAAATTAGGGTTTAAACAAGAACATTGGTCATATTACTACCCATAGGAGAATTGTTAGGTAGAGGTTGTTAATAAGTCTTTCAATACTATTCTTCAACGAACAATTAGTTCGGCCAAGTCAAATTGGCATTTGATGTTGTACTCGACACTTTGGGCTTATCGAACTTCAGTCAAGATTGTTACTGGTTTTTTGCCTTTTCAACTTGTCTATGGCCTAGAGGCAATCTTTCCCATTGAATTTCAAATCCCTTCTATGAGGTTGGCAGTGGAACTATTTCCCGACACTACACTGTTTGAAGACCATCTTTTATAACTCGAGCAACTCGATGAGCTATGTCAAGATGCAGCCTTGGCCAATGAGGCTCACAAACAACGTGTCAAGTATCAGTATGATTGGTCCATCCACCCTCAGATTTTCTCCGAAGGTGATCTTTTCCTAGTCTACGATCAAGAAAAATATCCCTTGGGGGAAGGCAAGTTCAAACCCATGTGGTTCAGACCTTTCATTTTGAAATAAGTCTTAGAAAAGGGTGTTTATCATCTAGTTGATTTCGAGGGTAACACTTTATTGGATCCTAGAAATGGGCTCTACCTTAAGAAGTCTTAAACTTAGTTCGGTCTTCTAAGCGTGAATTCTTGTATATATGTATAGTTTTTTTTATACATTCTTGTCTTTTTGTTTTATGGACGTGTAGTTATTATGTCTCCTTTTCACTATGGTAGATGTCAAGTGAATATGAAGTCTATGTTGGGTTCATAGATGGTGCTAGCCAACACACTCAGAGGTTTTCTTCCGCAGCTTGGGTGATTTTTACACCTTTTGGTCAGTTGATGTCTTTTGGAGGTATTTGTCTAGGTGAGGAAACTAATAATGTTTTTGAGTACAGTGAAATAATAGAGTTACTATGTGACTCATTTTCACATGGTATTTCTCGCCTCCTGGTCTATCTGGATGCTCAACTGGTCGTGTCTCGGTTAAACAAGATATATTGTGTCTATGATCCCACCATTCACCGACGATTCCTTAGGGTACATCTCTTAGAACAATATTTTCATTATATTACTTATATTCATGTTCCTAGGAGATCTATTCAACTAACTGATACATTGGCTAATAAAGTATTATGTTGGTATGTTTCTCATACATAAAAGAAAAAACACACACATACACATGTAAAATACATTTATCCATAAGGAAAAAATATGTATATATAATATATCCCAAAAATAGTGTCATGAGTACAAAGTGGGCCATAAATCCTCAAATAGAGTCGGTATACATCATTGGGCTCAAGCCCTCAATACAGAGTACAAAAATTTCCATTGGAACATGTGTGGTCCAAAAATAACTATGGTCTTGGCCTATTGGAAATACTGTAATGAGCTACGACGTTCACAAGACATCGGAACAACTGGACCCAAGTCCAAGGCATCCCTACTACATGTGGTTGCATTGTCAAGTTCCTCTCTACTTGCCTCAATACTCTCTCAATCTCTCCGATTGGGGGTATTCTTGAAGTTATTGGTCCTCCTTATCCTGCTAGTCCGACCTTTGGTCGAGGAAGACGCCTACTCCTGGTGAATTCAGCTGGTCACACTGATACCACATGTTTATATAACATATATTTGAGTTTGTACTTTGACATTAATATAAAAAGGATAATATTTAAAAAACTTAAAAACTTAAATAAATTTAAAAGTGTGTTTACCTATCTCTCTGCACTCCTTTCCAGGGGGCATGGGCATATTAGGATCCCTCATGAAACTGATCCCTGCATATGGGTAGTCCTCTATCAATGGAATCTAACGGGCCTACCAATCACAAAAAATTTCATCAAATTTCACTTAGAGCCTCCCTGCACCTTGTCTGGGCAATAAAGCTTCCCACCTGCACAATGTTGGAAAGGAGGCAATATGACTTTGTACTTTCTCCCTTCGGATAAGGCTAGGCACTCTCTCAAAGAATAAAGTGCACAATACCATCTCAAACCCGAAGCTCTTGTTTGTTCTTCTGTGTTAGTCAGTGAGTTGTTTCTTCATGCATGTAAGCATGGTAGTGTTCTAATAAAAAATAGTAGCATTCAAACACTAAATTGTACAATGCATATGTGCATGGGAGGCCTGGTGAAGTGTTGTGGATCCCATGATCCACCCAATCATGAATAACACTATCTGGAGACTGAGACTAGTAATATTGTGTATCGACACTTGAGATCCTACTTTCTTAGTGCTTGTCTCACAATACATACCAATATAATCCTCTATGTTGTATGGCCCTAGAGGAAAGGCCCTCAAGTTGACCGGTTCCCCCCTTCTGGAGAGGCCGGTAAAACGTATATGTCCTCTGTTGTCGGAGTCAGTGACTGACCATCCAACATGAACGCCTCTGCATCTGGATGCCAATACTCTATCAAATGGTTTAACAATCTAGGTTGTGCCTTCATGAATGGACACTGGAAGAACTTCTACATACCACACCGTTTCAGCATGGAAATAGCCTCATGATCCACCAAGACATCTAATTCCTCATGTTCCCTTTCCCACCAATGGACATACATCTATTTTCACAAAGTTTGGAGAGGATTAGCCCTTGTTTCACTTTTTTTTAATATTAAAAGAGGTGTATGTGGGTTGTCGTTAAGATAGTCACGTACATGTACGCGGGCTAAGTGTTACTTTTCCCGTGTACATATGTGTGTTGGGCATGGACAACCCATGTACACGCAAGTCTGACCCTTTTACAAGGGAGCACTCATTCCAAACCAAATTTTAAGGAAAAAAGGATGATTGCAAATGAAAATAAATGTTGTTTGTACTTACTTGGTCCAAGTGTGAGGATTTTTCATCCACCGTAGCATCTTGAATTCATGTTTTTAGGAAGAAGGCTTTTGACCTTTTTGGTTATTTTCCAAATTGAAATGGTTAAAATGAGCCATCAACCTGTACTTATAGACTTTTTTGTCCCTTTTTCCCTTAATTTGGTTCCTTTTCCCCTTTCTTGGCTTGGTAGCTACTTGAATTCCGTTTTGAGAGATCTTTGGGTCATTCTAATGAACTTGTTCATTCGGTTCGGTGTTTTCTTGATATGGGTTACACTTATATCATCCCATGGTGAAAGTCATTTTTTGACATTTGCATTTAAGTTAGGTTTTCACCACCTTGCATTATGCATATTGTTGACTTTTCCACTTTTCCATAGGATCGATCCCACCGAAGTACGACAAAGAACATTCTCTGCTGCTTTAGAAGTGTCATAATTAGGTGGTAGAGCCTTCTACTACATGGATGCCCTAGGTATATCCTTTGTTTCATTTTGGTGTCCATGTTGTGAGTTTTTCTCCACAATATTGGGAGTCCTTTTAGTCCCGCCATGATTATGTTTTGAAGCCTCATTCTTCTTCATCTTTTCTAGATTTTCTCTGAGGGACTCCCCATGAGCCTAGTTTGTTGTCTTTTGAGCTCGTTTAAATTTTGAAAGAAACATCTAATGAGAGATTATTTATTCTTTTCGGTATCATCTGGATTACTTGAGAAAATAATCCCTCTTTGGATTCTTCTTTAAGGCTTTTTTAGAGTCTCTAAAACTGAAAATATTGCTAAGTGATCTTGTTTCCCTTCATGCTCTCCAAACTCAAATTTGAAGACACATCTGTCTAGTGGTAGTTTATCCCTTTTTCGGTCTGGACGGTTAATTTAAAAATAAAGATATTCCCTAGGAGCTTCAGTTCGCTAGGAGAGTATTCTCAGGCATAATTTTAACCCTTTTTCAGGACCGAGGGACTAAATTTTCGAAAAAGTGACATTCTCCTTGGTTTTGTTTTATCTCCTTTTCGGGCCTTGGAGATTACTTACGAGAAAGGAACCCCCTCAAAGTCCATAGTTAAGCTCTTTTTAGACTCCCTAAATTTGAAAAGATTGTCGAGTGACCTTGTTCCTTTCACACTTCTTAATTGCTCCAGAAAGAACATTTGTTTGGCATAAGTCTAACCCTTTTTCCAACCAACAGATTATCCAAGAAAAAGGTATTCCTCGAAAGACGTATCTCGCCAGGAGATTTCTCCTAAGTTATATTTTACACTTTTTCGGGCTAAGGAGACTAAACTTAGAAAAAGACTGTGAGACCATAGTTAAGCTCTTTTCAGACTCCTTAAAATTGAAGATAGCCAAGTGATCTTGTCTCAACTAAAATTGTTAAAATGGTTTTGAAGAGACGTCCTTTTGGTATACATTTAACCCTTTTTCGAACCGACTGGAATAACTATGAAAAATGAACTATTTGGAGTAGTCTTTTAGTGTTTTTCAGACACTCTAAATGTGAAAAACCATCGATCTTACCTTCTCTAGTCTCGTAAAACTTCACATGGAAGGAGTCATGTTGTGTCATATTTAATCGCATCACATGTCTCATCCTTTCATATTTGGCTTAATGTCGACTTCATGTTGCTCTTAGCTGAACATTCAAAGAATTCCTTAAATCCAGGCCTTGTAACACTGTTTCCCTTGCGATATGACACCTTGACCAATGGAGAAACTTTCCCGAGTGTCCTTATCCTGGACATGTCTCCTTGCATTGAGTACTACTATGTTCCATGCGCTTGGAACTAGTTTTCTTGTCCATGACACTCAGTCCTCCTATGTAACGTAACATTCTTTTATTCTTTTTCAAGCTCGTTAAAACTTTGAAAAATACAAAAAAATAAATTATTCCAAAAAGTGGGGATGGGATATACATTCTCTTTTTCAGAAGAAAGATAGTCGCCCTTGGACAAAGCACATCCTTCTATTTGTTCTCTAAGCATTTGGATCTAGTATGACCTTAGGAAGTTGTTCTTGGTACATAGAGTTGTGTCATCCTTTGTTTGGTTACTCTTACAAACATATGGAGAGTTTGTGGTGCCTCTTGTATCACAAACTTATGTCAATATTACGTTTCCTGAGTCTCATCATTTTGTCGTTCTTTTGTACAAGGGAAATTTTATCCAACCTAAGTTGACCATTCTGCAATTGACTATCATGAATCAGCCATATTGAGAGTCCAGTCAAGTTTGGATTCAAAATCCATGAAGTTATGTTCCTGATGATCGAGATCCTCCAGTATTTCCCTGACAGTATGTCGAATACCTCAAGGTAGTGAGTCTTACTCCTATTGTACTCCTAGCTACGCTTTTAAAGATATTGAAGTTGTTGCTCGAGCTATGACGTTCTTGTCTCCAACGACATGAGTCAATGCTTCTTGAAGATGCATATCATATTGTACTTTTTTTATCATCAAATGATTTTGATGTAGATCCATTGTGTATTTCTTGCGGCTACACTTTATATAGAAATTTATATGTAACACACCCACTATCATAATTTTAAAAATTTTGGATTAATCTCCCACAAATGAGAAATCTCCAGAAAACCGGCATTTGCGAAATGCCAATCCCTGGTTAAATATCGGGATTCGGGGTTTCGGAAGTTACGGTGTCGAGGGTCCCTGTCCTCTCGAATCCCCAATCACCGATGGAATGAATTTCCGATGCGCCCCTTGGGTGCCTCAGCCTCGCTTGGTTAAGACTTTGGTCCATACGAACACAACGTTCACAAGACCACAGCCTTAATTCTGGTTGGGGCTTGGCGCCTTTCAATGTCATGGCGCACAAGTCCTCTGGACTCTCAACGCACCTTTACACTGGATAGCCCCCTTGGCTATACCATGGTCCATGTGACCACTTATCATATGACTACAGCCATATAACCTCCCATCGGGGTTTCGGCATTTGCTATGACACAAAACACCTATACCCGAGGCTCGCGATATCCCGATCCCCAATTCTCTCAGGATGCTCACCACGTGTCCCTTGTATCAACGACTCATGATGGAATCGAGATTTCTCATATCGCGGTTTTGTAATGCAAGGGTTTCATGTCCTTGAAATCCCCGATATGTCAATTCCCGATATGCCGAACTCCGACTTTCTGGGATCTCTCGCCACGCGTCCTCGCTGATGGACGGTGTTGATCCCGTCGGGAAATCGCGGATCGCGATTTCCTGTTGTGAGCGTTCCATGACCTTGGAAACTTCGATTTCTTGATCTGTGACTTTCGTCCGATCTCTGACACCTGTCCCGTGTAAACGGACGGCTTCGATTGTATCGGTAAATCGTGGATTGCGATTCCAGGTGGCAAGGGTTCTATGTATTCGAAATCCCCGATATGCCGAACTCCGACTCTCCGGGATCCTTTGCCACGTATCCCTGTTGTTTGGATGGCTTAGATCCTATCGAGAAATCGCGGATCGCGATTCCCTGTTGCACAACTTCCTTCCCATCAAAAACTCCGATGAACAAAATGCCGACGACGCCCGATCCTTTGCCACCTGTCCTCGCAGACGGACGACCCGGATTGATTCTCGGGGTTTCGGGACTTATGATGTCTTGGTTCTCATGGCCTCGAGAAATCCGATTTTCCAATGGGCCAATCGTCGATGGTTCTCGATGGTAGCCACCTGTCTCACAGATGGACGGCTATGATTGCACTAGGATTTTCCTACGGGTTTCCCGACTCTTTCCAGATGATGGACACCTATCCTTCACTCTAACTCTAGTGGTCCCACCTTGCTTACGTCACCGTCGGGATATCGCCGATCGCGATTCCCAGCGACGCAGTTTCCTTATCTTCGAAAACCCCGATTTCCCGATCCATGACTCTACGGGATCCTCTGACACGCATCCTGTACAATGGACGGTCCAGATCTGATCGGGAAATCGCGTATCGCGATTTCGATATGCAACGGTTCTATACTCCCCAAATCCCTGATGGTAAAAATCCTGATGCCTCCCAAACGCTGACACGTGTCCTGCCGGGATCAACGGCTAGGATCCGTTCTCTGCACACTAGAGTTTAACTCCGGCGCATCTTCTCGATATATGACAGTTGTCGGGACTATGATCCAAGATCCGATAGTTCAGATCATTTCCTTGCATGCCTACCCCTGCGCTTAACCCCTGCGCAGCTTCTCCAGATCCAACGGCTGATGGGTAATTGGACCGAGATCTAATGGTCTAGATTCATTCGTTTGGGTCTTGGAGTTTACGATCCCAATTTCTCGTTTCTCACGATGATAGAGGACAAAGGGTCAAGGTATGTAATGCCTTCGTTACTTCTGTCAATCTAATGTTCATGAATGACTATGGGTCCTTCGACGAGATCTCATCCGTCGACTTATTTCGTCTCACAACACTACTATCTTGGAACCTTAATAGGATCGTTCCTCCTCGTACAGGGTTAATAAGGTCTGTGCGTTCGAGTCCCTATTTCTGGTTCTTGATGAACCTTTCCGAGGAGGGAATATCTGTGAAGAGATCCTTACCGGGGCATTCCCGAGAACAGATAAAGGGAGACAGCTTCCCGAGAGCGGCTAGGCATGATTAGATTCATTTATCAGCGTAAGTCAAGCACGGTTTCCTCGGTGTTAAGCATATATCGTCTCATTCATATCAAGCACTACGCGGACATTCTCACGCTGAAATCATTTACTATCTCATGGTTCTATGAGCTAATATCTACTCCTTATTTAACAATTACTGCACAGACATTCTTTCACAGGAAACATTCACAATTCCACCAGTCTATGAACATATGTGACATCATATAAATTTCAAATGCAATATAAGAAAAACACTTATCAGAAATAACTTCAGCAATGGAAGCAACTGCTGAGAGGGGTGCTCGTTTCCACCCAACCGTAGGCGTAGCGACTCCTAATGGATTTACCACTAGCCACCCTCAAGCTGAGACCACGATGTCCTGAGACCTGCGTCTCTCTGTCTGCCAGTGCCCAGGAGCGAAGGTTGCAATCCCCTCCTCTCTGCAGTCACTCACTCTACATAGAACTGCCAGAGTTCCCCTCGCGTCTGCCCTCTTCAATCGCTTCTGCCATATGCCTTATCCTCTTGCGAGGTTGCGTGTGGCATGATTACCCTTGTGTTGGTCAATCATGATAGCTCTACGGATAGGCGGTTCACCTCCCCATCCCTCATCAAGCCATCAACCTACCAGCCTGCAAGGCATTTATTTCAGGGCTAGCGAGCCGTTTTTGGTTCCCCGGGCCAATGGAGTCCAAATACGGTATTTAATTCTTGGTAGAAGTTAACGCTCCTTTTTCAAGGTTCCCTCCACCACCATCGTGGTCTCTTTTCCGCACATCCCCTATCAGCAGTTCTGCAATAAATTCAAACTATCATTTACATTCATTGAACTCTTCCTACAGGTCCATTTACAGCACATATTCATACTTATGAGTTTTGCCATAGTCCTTGGCCAGTTCAGTTATATTTACAATCTGGGGGAAACAGAGTGTTACAATTCCCTCCCCCTCAAAAAGGAACATCATCCTCGATGTTCTTAGCTACTAACATAAATTACATGTACGGAAGTAAACAAAATCGGATATGCCTGTCTCATGGCATCCTCCATTTCCCATGTAGCCTCATCTGGGCCAAAATGTTTTCACTGCACCTTGACATGTGCAATGGTTCTGTTCCGGAGTTGGGTTTCCCTTCTGTCCAATATGCATTGGGGTTCTGGTAGAAATTCTCCCTCCGTTTCCACCTAGATCACAGACCGGTCAATTATATGATTAGCATCATGTACATATTTCTTCAATAAGGAAACATGGAAAACATTATGTGCTTTTACGGTGGGAGGAAGTACTAGCCGATAGGCTACAAGTCCCACTCTATCTAGAACCTCAAAAGGTCCACAATACCGGGGTGCCAATTTGGCACAAGCTCTCATTTTTAGGGAGCTCCTTTTAGGCTTAATTCTGAGATATACATGATCTCCTGTTTGGAACTCTCTTGGAGTTCTCTTTTGATCAGCATAGCTTTTCTGTCGGTTCTGAGCGATCTTCAGATTTTGTTTTATTTGAGTCACTT